>PVJD01005885.1:0-107244 GCA_004026545.1 Mormoops blainvillei | reverse complement strand
TTCAGAGGATCCTCACCGTTACTCACCCAGCTCGAGCTGACCTTTTAGTGTCCGACCTACTTCTCCACCGAGGGAGATCTCGCTGGGGCCTCCAAATGTTACATTCCCATCGCGAGAACAGAATGTCCCGGACACCGTCAGGTTAGAGATGTTACTTTATTGGCCAAATCTTTTACCTGCGCAGGGGCGAACTCCCTTGATGTTCAAATAGGGAGTCGCACCTGGCGCTTACAGGCTGGGGAATTTATACAAGCAGGGCAAGCAAGCAGAGAACAGAAGCGGATGCGGCGGGTTAGCTATTGGAGCATTAAAATGCTGCCTAATTGCTTTATTGGCTGAAATAACTGTTGGCGGGCAGATTCTGAGGGGGTCCTGCTTTGGCTCAAACTTTTCTGTTCCCTCCTCCTCCTGGATGTCTGCACTCTAAGATTAATTGCAGTCGTCCCATCGCTGCCTAGTTCCTCACCCCTGCCGCTATCTGGGGTGTGGGGCTCTGATACCTCCTCCTCTTTTCCTGGTAACTTTCCACCAGCTCCTAACATGTAACACACTCATGTGGAATAGTCGAAACATTGCTGGGACATCCCTAGGGTTTCCGCTTCCCTCGGTCTGGGTGCTTCCCTCAGTCTGGGGTGCGGTCAGGACTTCAGCAGTTATGTGGGTGCTGCTATTGCTCTAACAGTTGTGTATTTCAGTATGAGGTGCCTGCTATTAATGAATGGTAGTAGGAAATCATGTTTCTTCAGAAGCACACAGTTGGAAAACACCATGGTGAGATCAAATGTTAGTTAATAAGATTCGAGTTAATCCTAGCAAGATAGTTAACAACTAGAAAGTACATTACTTGGATTTGGTGTCTCCTTGTGCTCCACCTAGGACCCACCCCACCAAACACCACTAAAGGTCTCCATATCTTCAATGGAATGAATATCCCAGAGACATCTAGCCTGCGCTATGGAATTCCTTTGCTTTCCTGTCACTTGAAATTTGAAATGGTAAACAGGACTTAGTAGATGGGGTAGGGGTAGGGGATGGTTGAGGGAGCAATTCTGTCTCCACTTAGAACTCAGCTAGGATTGCATATTAGAAGCGTTGGACACAGTAAAGCCAATCCAGAGTATTGTTAGTTCTAAGTGATGTGTGATACATGAGACCCCAGCTTCCTCTCAGCCTGATGACCTCACAGCAGCCTCTACTTCTGCTCATTTCACTGTCTGGACTTGGGCTGTAGTCTCAAAGGGTTAATGGAACTATCAAGTTTTGGTTCACTTTCTGCCTCTGTCTCTTCTGACACAGGGTATAGCCTGTGAGAGCCCTACCTCATTCTTAACCCTTTATTGCCCCTAATAGCGAAATATACTCAGAACTGTAGGGAGCAGCCCACTGACCTCTGGCCATAGCATCTTCAACAGATCTGAGTGCTCTCACACTGCACCCTGGGGTAGTCAAAGCTTCAAGCTGGCTTGCCGGTGGAGCCTGGATCCTTGCAAAGCTCTTGCGGAAAGGGCCGCCTTTAACTTGCTTAGGACACTGCCTACCTAGCCCAGTAGAATCCAAGCCTTACACGCCTCAGAAAAAACTTGGATGCACACTTCCAATAAATGTATTTCTTGATAGAGTACACTGACTTATGTATATTGTCAAACAAAAAACTAAACTATAAAATTACATAAAAATAAAAATTAGATGTTTCTCTACTCCAGGGGTAAACCATGCCCACATTTTCCTCCGGATTGAGGTCTCTTCAAGACAAGAACCATGTCTTGTTAACTTAGTATAGTACCTTAAATTTAAAGGTACTCGATGATGTTGAATGGCTAACACAATAATCAGGACTTCCCCCAAAGAGAAAATAACAGTCATTTAAGATGAGATGATGGCAGTGTTAAGGGAGCTGGAAATCAGACCTGTGAGACCTCAAGCTGTTCACTTCATGCCTGTTTTTCTCAGTTCTCTTATCTGTAAAATGAAACAGTTGGACAGCTGGCTACGTATGTGTTGTCCAGCTCTACATACTCAACGAAATGCTACATTTATTCTCATATGAGACATATATATGAGAGGATAAATATATATATACAAACACACACAATCATTCTATTATCCAAAAACAAGGCATTTTCCCAGTGGTTCTGATAAGGATCTCATGGTTGTTCAGTTTAGGGAACAGCCTGGTACTTTCCACACAGCATCGTAGGGGGTCCGGACAGAGTTGCATAGCCCGTTGCCTCCCTTTTCATCATGTCTCCTCAGGCACTGCACAGCTAACTACTTAACCCTGCAGCCCAGACCCTGTGGGCTGTCACAGTATTTGCTTTCCAATTCTTCTGCACATTTGACTGGGAGATTCAGATCTCTTTATAAAGTCCTAGGGGAAAAGAAGACAATGTCCCTCTTCCTGGTTCTCACCCTTTTGAATTTCATTCCTGGACAGCACTACCCTCTTCCATTTACTACTCCTGTTGTCAAATGGATACCTTTCTTATGGAAGTTAAAAAGCCACTGCCCCTCTCAGCTCCAAGCCAAGGGACTTAGTTCAGGTTCAAAGCCCCAAAATTCCTGCAGCCACCTTGTCATTATTCCTCTGTCTGCTCATTTTCATATCTCTAGCATTCAAAAGACAGTACCTAGCATATACATACGGTAGACTAAATCCTTCTAATCGCATAATGCTTTAGCGTTTTCAAAGCGTTTTAAATACATTATCTCACTCTTCTCCAAACACCTTGTGATATCGCCATGGTAGGTGATTTTTGTATTACTTTATAGAAGAGGAGATTTAGAGACATTGAAATGACTTCGCAATTTTTGAAACAGAAGCATGGTTACATGGAACAGACTGACAGCTGTCAGGGGGGAAGTGGGAAGTGGGGACTGCAGGAAAGAAGGGGGAGTAGCCAAAGAACACGTATGCATGACCCAGAGACACAGACAACAGCGTGGTGATGGCCAGAGGGAAGGGGAGCAGGGGCTAAGAGGAGGGGGGAAAGGGGTGAGATATGGAGACATCTGCAACATGTCAACATTCTTTAAAAATAAAGAAAAAAAGATTAACAAAATAAAGATAAATGGCTTGGCGAGATCAAAGCTGTTGAAGTGAGAGAGCCAGAAAAACTCTGGTCTTTTGATCTCTTCGGTTTGTTCAATATATGGTACTCAGGAACATGGAAATACACTTAGAAATAAGAGAAAAAGCTATTGGGTGTTAGGAATGTAAAGTCAATCACAAACCGTAAATTGAACTTTTAGATTAGATTGAATAATCAGCAGAGTAGAACAGTTTAACAGTTACTTTCATGCTATCGGCACAGAAATTGGCAAACTTGTTAAAAACACAGCAACAACTCACTTCCCATTTTGAGAACGCAGCTGAGTCAAGAATAAAAAATAAAATTTTGTACATCTCAAATGTGGCTTAGTCTGTAGTTCACTGTACCCCTATTCAAAGCTCCTGATTTCAAAGCCTATTTCCTCTTGGTTTAGATATATTTCTAAAAAGCTTGGTTAGGGCAAAAATAATGTAGGCCAGACGATTTGTTTACCGCTGCATTCCCAGTCCTGGAACACTGCACGGCAAATGAGTAGTTGGTGCTCAGTATTTGCTCTGGGAATTGTTCGGAGTGCTGGAGAATGAGTGCCATCTATCCACATGCTAATATGGTTTGGATGTTGACAGGTGGATTTAGCTGCCACACTGATTCCCTACTGCTGGACCCAGCTACCAGGTAGCCTCCCAAAGCCAAGAGAGAGTAGAAAAGAATACACTGACCAGCTGTGGCTCCAAAGGTTGTTTTAGTAAGTTAATTTAGTGGTCATTTTGCAGCAGGTGGCTCACTTAACAGTGACAGCTATGTAAGTACTTATCCTTGGGTTGAAAAACACAAGGTAAAATACCCTTCTTGGGCTTGTTTGTGGTACTGTTTTATGACTGAGTTCCATTTCATCCCTCTAAGCTAGGAGACAGGAGGGCAGCTAAGGCATCAAGGAATGGTCTAATTTAACCTTTAAGATAAAATTTATATATCTATCTGGTGGGATTTCATGACACAAGTATTTGGGATTTTGTGAAGCCAATATTGATGTATGTAATGTGAAGACCCATACCTCAAAAGTGTTTCAAGCATGTCAGCTTTTTGGTCGATCAAGTAATATATTCTAGATATTAAATACTTAAGACATTAAAAAGGAGCAGAGTCTTAACAGAAAAGACTTTAGACTTAGGCCTGGAACTATGGCCTTTCTCATCACGTGTAAAATAATGGTGGTACTACCACTACCACCACCACCCCCGCCCCATCCCCCCACTCCTGGCAGTGTTGTAAGGAGAGCAGTTGGATAAAATGCAGGCGGGCATGGTGTGTTACAGACACATAACGGTGACACCCTCGTTCAGCACCTTGGCAAACACTGGGTGATATGAAAATCTTGGTTGGGCATTTTTGGTAACTTCAAAGGCCTTTAAGATCTGTTCTAGTACTAAACTCAGAGCTCTGTGCAAGAGAATGAAGAGGCCAAGTAGTTTGTGATGTTTAAGGCTATTCAAAGTATACAGACATGGAGAGTTCACAGAAAATTTGTTTTAATGGGCAGACAATGCCAATGCCAACAATGAGAGTCCTGCTGCAATCTAGTTCAAACAATGGCAAGAAAACCTGGAAGACATGATAAAAGCAACTCAATTTGAAATAGCTCGTTAGAGCTACACCTATCTGCAGGGTATATTCTGAAGTCAAGCCCTGAGACCAAAGCTACATATAGTTAAATCACTCTTGAAAAACTCCTTAAAGGTGCATCATGAGGACCACACACTATTTCTCTCAACAGATTCAACACAACAGCCAGACTATTTACTCTAGCATCCCACCAGGTGAAGTAGTTGGCTTGTGTTTAGGGGTCATATTGCTTGGATGGTGTGTATCTCTGAACACTGGGAAAGAAGTAAGCTCAGTGTCTTTCAATATAACTACGGAGGAACTCACTGAATTAACTGCAAATCCACAGTTCCCATCTCACAGTTGTTCTAGGGCACAGATTCTCTGAGTATAACAAGTGGAGTTGGTCATGTTATTTGAATAAATAAATGAGAGATGATTTACTCATACCTAAATTCATGTAGTTAAATACAAGTGTGGATGATTCACTGGTACTATACTTTCACTTTAGAAATGCTCAATTGTATATGGTTTTGCTCTCCAGCAATTAAAAAAAGAACTTTTGGACCATGACTCATAGTAAGAAATTAATTTTAAATTGTAGCCCACCACACACACATGTATTATTTATACATATGAAAAAATTCACAAAATATTTACCTTTATTACATTTTATATACTTGATTATTCCATTCTGTTCTGTTTTGCTTTTAAAAAAGAACCAGGTGCCAACTCAATCCCTAACTGGGTTACAACCTACGGTATGAAGAACACTGAACTGGAGTATTTCATGCTCGATTACTCAACTCAGAGAATTACGTAGGGCAGTATCTCGAGGTTAAAAAAAAGAATCAAACAAGCACATTTGTCCATAATATTTTAATACTTTTCCACTTTTAAATACTGGTTTTAATTTTGTGATTGTAACATGGAAGATCCAACTTTATTAATTTTTAAAAACATCATCAGGATCATAAAGCTATTATAGGATAGTTACCACTCTATACACTCCCAAGGTACTTTAAAAATGATTATGTTTTGAGTTTGTAGATGAACAATGACAATAATCCAAATACATCATCTGTACAACTTGGACTAAATACTGGTGAAAGTGTTTAACTGGACAAACAACTGATAAGCTTGAAGATAATCTGCACAATTTCACAAGAGAATCAGCTCACCCCAACTAAAAATTTCTCAATAGCAATTGACACTGATGCTGTATAAGGTGTATAAATTAGCTGATGAAATCAAACAAATGGCAAACCCAACCCTCATTGTCCTTATTTTGTATTCCTACGCCTCTCCCAGCCACCGCCCTCCTCGCTCTGGCGGCCCCTGTGCCTGGCAATCCCAAGCCAAGAGCTGCTGGCGTGACCCTCCCCTCAAAATCAGGAGTCCTGAATTCTAACTAAAACACTGTGTTCTCACTCAGGGAACAAAACCCCCTCATCACCAATATTTTTAAAAGTTTCAATTGCTGTACAAAAGGGTAACTAAGTAGAAAAGAGGTTAGAAAGGTCTTCTTTTTTTTTTTTTTTGGCTTGGGGAAGAGAAGTGGGAAATAACTGTGGATGAGAAAACATCATGTTTATTCAGAGTATGTGGGAATTCGCCATATGGAAATGATTCCACAGGGTCTGAATACTGTCTAAAGGGCTAGTACCTCTCTAAAATTTGACCACTTTTAAATTCTTTTGGCTAATTTTTAAAGTTCTTTTCACTACTAATTTCTATATCTGATTGGACAGGATTAACTCTAGTGAAGTACCAGTGCATTATCTAAAGGTAAAATGTATCTTTTTCCTTTTTAATACAAATATTTTAGTGTAATCATTTTATTTACAGATAAACTGCAAAAGTATATCATTAACATTTAGTGCAAATGCAACAAATGATAATTAGATTTAGATACTGCTTTGTAAACTTCCCATACCTTTGTAAAATAAAGCTATCCAATTTAGTTAGAAAGAGTTACTTGTCTGTGTTCATAACAGTTACCAGAAAAAAAGGCAAACAGAGAAATATTTATAGTGGGCATAATGAATTTTTTTGAAGATTCCCATCAGTGTCTATGGTGAATATACCTTCCCTCCCTAACCCTCCCATACTCCCACACCCCAACCCACGGCTGATTGTAAAATAAAATACACATTTGAGGTATAAACTTTTCTTTTTTAAACATCACGATATAAAATGTTACATGGCGATGCAGTCAACTGGTGTGATAATCCGTCTCATCTGCCGTACTAGCACTACCGCCACAGGCACTTTCCACAGTCGAATTATGAACAGCATTTTTCTATAATAAGGCATATTCCATGCACATCATTTAGAGAAAGGTAAATTAAAAAATAGAAAAGATTTATGGAGCATGAAATCTGCGTGCATGTAATGTTAAGCATATGTTTTATATGTATTTTTCTCTCTGTACAGAATAATAAATACCACTATATCTGATGCAAGTAATTCACTTCCAGGATTGTGCATATTAAGTGATCAGACTAATCCCATCATTAAATTATCACCTTGCATTTATCATTAAGACTCCATTACCATGTATGAAATATATACAGGACATGTTCCACGTGACATGACTTTCTGCTTTACAAAATGGATCTGGTTTCTGTGTTTCTACAGAGATGAACAAGTCAGAAAAACATCTACAAAATGCCTCTGATTTATGTAAGGACATTTGTGTATAAACATAATGAAGATTTTGAAGTGGGCAGTCATTTCTACTTCAATGAGTAAAATTCCTTGCCTCAACTCCATGCTTCAAAGTTTTTATCAAAAGACTAAAACTAATAAAACTAAAAAAAGTATTTTACATTTAAGTTCTTACAGCAAATAAGGAAAGAATTTCACATGGAACCCTTTACTGCTCTGCTGAAGTTTCTGATCAAGAGGCAAACAGGAGCACTGCTCACATTTTCTATGCATGTCTTGCAACAAACCTTTTAACCTAAATTAGAAAAACTAAAAAACACGCCTGTTACTGAATACTAAAAATACTGAATCAAAGGTCAAACTCAGTCTGATTTGCTTTTACAAGAAATAACTGTATATCCTCTTACAAATTTCATAAAAATGTGAGCTCAGTTTATCCTGACCATTTTACCAGAAAGCAGTTTATACCCACAAGATTTGTACAAGTGCTTCTGTTTGAAGGTAGGCAGAACCAATTTAGGAATTGCCAAATTGTGTTTCTAACAAATGAAAAAAAAAAAAACAAAAACAAAAAACTGTAGCACAACAGTGCACAACTAAAAATATAGGAAATACAAATACGTCTAGGGGAAAAAATAAAGCTTTTCTTTCTTTCTCCATCAGAACCAAAGTTCTTCATAGGAGTAAGACTACGGAAAAAAAAATCACAGGTTATTGACAGCCCTCAGTTAGTAAGAGACGCTTTACATGACATGAATCATTATAGAAATCAGCAGCAATGAGTTCTATGATTATACAAAGCAAAAAGAAAAAATCAAAAAATTCTGGAAACAGATTTAACTGTAGGCCTAAAAAAGAACCTCATCCAGGTAGCTGGTGCACAGAAAGCACATGCCCCATGTGCATTCAACTTTTGTGCTTTTCTTTCGTGCACAAAACCTGATACAACTGAGGGTCTTAGGCTGGACCACATTGAATTAAAAATTCTGAAAAAGTTTCCAAAAATTAAAGCATCAATTTCTAGTAGTGATTCAAAGTTGATATTTTTCCTCTTCTAGGAGCAAGCAAATAAAAATATAGCCATGTACATGTAATTTTACATGTATTTATAGTTATATGCTGAGCGTGGAGATCTAGCAGGAGACAGCTAGTGTCAGATGTTCAGATTTGCTATTGCAATATTTCTTCATTTTTGTACACAAGGCCAAGGTGCTGGGCCACAGACAAGGCTAGAGATCCTACGTTCCAGCTTAGAGCATTCAATTTTTTTAAAAAAGTTTTTCTCCAACATGGAATGTCACACAGCCTTGCTTCAGTCACTGCAGGAAAAAAAATGACACGTAAAAAATTCAGCAACATGTTATCACCGACAGCCACCAGACTACCAAAACAGGCTCCCTCCACCCCGTGAACTCTCGATGCACAGGCTCTCTATTAAAATTTATCTTTAACACATTTTCAGCTTTAAGAAGGTAAAATTATGCCAGCAGTAGGAAGAGAAGGTCTAAGGAATCTTATAGTTAGAGAAAAGTGAAAATGGTAATGTGAAACAGGCAAGCAAGGAGGGGATCAGCCGGAGGTCTCGGGATGTGTACCCACACACTGGCATTTCCTCCTTCTTAGTCTTCAGTGAAAATTATGCTATACGATTTTTCAATAATTGTAAAATTTTACTAAAGCTATGAAAAAGAGGGCTGCCTTAACGTAAAAAACAAACATGCGCAGACCTCATCAAATGTGTTTAAGCATTCTAAGAGTTTTTAATATCTTTGGACGTCATTAATTTTATGGAATTTCTCTAAAGATACTGACTACTGAAAATTACTATTTCTCCATCATCAAAATCAAGAATTTAAGCTTTCCTAAGATTTCAACGCTAGAATCCATTTCATACATACATCTTCCAAAATTATTATGAAACAAATACTACTTTAGGTGAATAAAGATTTTCTTCTCATGTTAAGGTTTGAATTTGGTTTTTTGTCAGAAAGCAGCTCAAGCTGGACTCAAGGCCAGACGGGAGTTTTAACCAGTGAGTCTTTTCATTTCTACCTTTACATACGCACTCACAGGTCCGCAAACAATGCTACCTCTTTCCTCTGTGGTAAATTTTTTTTAAAGGATTTCAACCCCGTCCTTCTAGGTCCACTAAAGGAGTAAGTATGTACACATATACACACACAATCAGTCAATAAAACAATGCACCAAATAGTAATATATTAGTATGTAGATTTCAAAAGTTTAAGAAAATCATTATTCTTCTCAAACATAGTTGAAAACATGTCCTATATGTATATAACTGTATTCTGATTTTTTTTCTGCTTAATACATGGTTATATTTTCTGTCCCGCTTAGCAAGGCTGAGGGTAGAGGTGGAGAGAGAAAGCAGGTAGGGCTGCATGCTTGGTCTTGGTTAGAGCAAACAGCAACTTTTAGAAATTTTAAGGTTGTAAAGAGACACCTAGCTAAGCAAGGTGACAAGCTTGCTGCCATTGTGTGGTATCAGGTTTCTAGTTTGACAAATACAGTGCAGAGATAGAATCGATAAGAAATTCTATGTCCAGAATCTAGCCATAACAATTCTTAGGTACCAAATATTCTAAAAATAGTGCATTTATGCAATGCACTTATGCCTGAAGAGAGAGAATCCCTCAAAGGTCAGGCTATATACCAAAACACTAAGCAATCAAATCAATAAGGCCAGAGCTTACTTAACACTTTCGGGTCACTTCTTTCCTGGGAGAAACTAAGTGTCTGGGACATCAAGGCAATAACTCTTGTGTTAGCACTTGACAATAAATTTAGCTTTTGAGTTTTTTTTTTTAAAGACATGCTACAGATAGCATCAGAAACTGAATTTAATTAGAAACACCATTCATTATGATTGCTGACTATTATTATTTTTATCTACAGAAATTGACTCAAGAACATAAATTTCTCAGCCAATGATTTAATATTCAATGTAGGTAAGAATGAGAGGATGTTCATATATACTTACTGCCTGTAAATTATGCTTTGGTAATAGCTATTAAAAATTTAAATGTTAACACACTGAGAGTTCATGGAAACAGAATTGTACAAATGTTCTCCAATGGACCAAAAGATGCTCAAACTCATTCGTAATAAGAGAAATACAATTAAAACTATATGGCGAGAGTACTTTTTACCTATGAAGTTGGAAAAAATCAGAAAGCTTCATTTAACACATTTTGTGACAGGGTACGAGGAAATGGGCATTCCAATACATTACTGCTGGTGAGATGGTGAATTACTACAACCTCTGTAGAGGGAAACATCTAAATTACAAACACACAAACCCCCAGAGCGCCAGCAGTGTCACATCAAGTAATTTGTCCCATATATAAACTCAAAAGTGCAAAATGACATATGGATATAATTGCAACACTGTTCTAATAAAAAATTGAAAACAAGCTTAATATTTACAAAGGGAGGTTAGATAAATTGTGTATATCCATATGATGACATGCTGAATAGCCTTAAAAAAAAGAATGAAGAGACTCCCTACCCATATGTGAAGACCTTCAAGATAATAGAGTGCAAAAAAAAGATGCAGAATGATGTGTAGAGCATGCTACGTTTTCTTCAACAACAAAGAGTATGTGCAGGAGCAATACAATTGTATTTGCTATTTCAGACATTAAAAAAAAATCTCTCGCCCTGGCTGGTGTGGTTTGAGTGCCAGCCTGCAAAACGAAAGGTCACTGGTTTGATTCCCAGTCAGGGCACATGCTTGGGTTCTGGGCCAGGTCCCCACTTGGGGGAGTGCGAGAGGCAACCACACATTGATGTTTCTCTCCCTCTTTCTCCCTTCCCTTCTCCTCTCTCTGAAAGTAAATAAATAAAATCTTAAAAATAAAAATCTCTGGAAAAATACACAAAAAACTAGTAATATTAGTTATGCACTTTTGTATGGGTGGATGGGGGACAAAACTGGGTAAGGGGCGTAAGGGATACATTTTACTGTATACCTTTTCACACATTTGACTTGTTAATCATGTTAACATATGACTTAAAGAAAAGGAAAGATTCTTGCTCCTTGTGCAAAGATATTCAATCTACCTTTACTTGACAGTAAAAATATGAAACCAATACAGATGTTACCATGGGCACTAGTTAATTAATTCTGCAATATTCATGTAACAGATGTTAATATAATTAGACAGTATATATATCTCATATCTTAATATGGAATAACAGTTATATTGTTAAGTAGAAAAACAAGGTGCCAAACAGTAAGTATAAACACATTTTTTAAAATAATAAAAAATACATATATGTAAGTATATAATTATATATAAAAGTCTAGAAGAATATACCACAAACCTAACAGTAATTTCTATGGAGGAAAAGATACAGAAAATTTGTACTTCTGAAATTCTTGAGTTCTATGTTAAAATTTGTCTAAATAAGCAGGTATTATTATTTAATATAAGCAGAAAGATAAAAATGTAAGTTTTAAGGCTATGAAAACAGCAACTCTTTATCTGGGAACATCATAAAACACAGAAACTACCCTCAACAGTTAACTAAATTTTAGTATCTGCAGAATCATGTTAGGCAAAGTTTAAGAAAAAGACATAGATCTTCCAGTACCTGTTAATACTAGAACAAAATAGGTTTTCCTGCCGTTTTCTCTTGGACATAAGAAGTAAAACGTTTTAGAAACTTTGGATATTCTCGTTTTGCCACTGCCCTTAAGACTGAGGCTGGTGCCCATCCTCCAGGGTTCACTGGGGGTTAAAGAAAAATTTAAATATATTAAGATACAATTCTCCAAATACACACAAAGCATTCACTTATTTTGTTCCTTTGCTTTAAAAAAATTCATCGTGTTGGAACAATCAGAATTTCTTAAAGTCTTGACCATTAACCCTTAATATTATTAACCACCAGGCAGGAACAGATAACAAATAAGAAAGCATTTATTATCTTTATAAAGTGTTCTTACTTCCCTAAATTATATATAAATATTGGTATAGCTGGACCCTAAGTTACTTAAGGCAGATTTATTCATCAAAATCTACTATAATCAAATAGTAACTTACTCGGGCATAACTGCCCCTTTAAACATAGTAGCAGTTAGGGTCCTGTATAAAGAAGGTATGAGGATTTGATTAGATGGACTTCAGTAACTATTGCAGGGAGAAAATAGGTGTAGTAAGGAATCAAAGCAACAGGGCTGTCCAACAGCAGGATGATATAAAATAAATATGTACCTAGCAACTAATTAAGGATGAGGGACCAATCAATGGCACAGAAAATGAGCAAGCCTAACAATAAGAAAAGGAACTGCTAATTTCCTTCCCTGCTGTTGCTTACATTCCTAAGTCTATGTATATTCTTTTAGGTATATATTTAATAAAACAGTTGTTAAAACCAAGGATAGCTCTTGCCAGTGTGGCTCAGCTGCTGGGCATCATCCTGCAAACTAAAAGGTCGTGGGTTCGATTCCTGGTCAGGGCGCATGCCTGGGTTGCAGGTTTGGTCCCCAGTTGGCCGTGTTGAGGTGTGTAGGGAAAGGTAGCCAATCAATGTTTCCCTCTCACATAGGTGTTTCTCCCTCTCTTTCTTCCAATTTTCCCCTCTCTATAAAGCATTCCCCTCTAAAAGGCAATGAAAAAAACATGTCCTCAGGTGAGGACTGAGAAACAAAAAACCAAGGATATGTAGTAGTAATCTTGATATAAAGTTTTAAAATTTACCTATCCAGCCCCAGCTTAAAAAATTCTTATATAGTAGTTCTGGGGTCAATTTTAGGTATGTGCATATTGAAAGTTTCCCAGTAGTTTTGATATACATCTTTCCAAATTAAAAATCACTTATCTAAAGAATAAACACTCAAAAGGCATTTGTGATGGTATTTCTCCAAACGATCAGTTTTCATGTAGATCATATTAAGAACACTCACATTACCAAGTAGCAAAAACAAACAACTGAAATACATACCATTAGCTACATATGTAATCTTGCATAAAATGTTGTCCCTGCTAATCTCCTGGTTTCCCTCTGGTGGGCTTACCAAGGTTTGACAAATCATGGCGATATTTATTTTGGCACGGACACATCGATTATTCAGCTGCCAAAACAAAAAAATAAAAACAAAATGCCAGTAGAGCAGATACCCAGTATTTTGTAATCTCTATTGGTCTAATACCACTAGCTTAACTGAAACTGTAACTCATCAAAATCTCCAACAGTATCTTGTAAACACCAAGAAATAACACATGCGGAGCTGGTACAACAACAGAAATGATTTTCCCTCCTGTTACCTACTAAATGGCGCTCAACGGAGGTAGAAACCACAGAGGCCTTGCCAGTAGCTGATAATGGCTTGAGAGGCAACTGTGAGAAGCAGTCTGCATACATATTATCCATCAGCTCTGACCACTTCACCTCAGAAGGAAAGGAAAATGGGTCTGCTGAAATGTTCACAGCCATGACTACTGTCCCTCAGTTAACACATGGACTATATTATTACCTGAAGCCAACATAACACAGAATCTAAGAATCATGATCAAATCTAGTATCTGTGTGTGTGTGCCATGTGTTTAATCGCTTCTGTACTGCATTGTATAGTTAGTTTTATATTGTACAATTTATACACATTTATACAGTGTACTTACCGGAGCACTGTCATGGTCCACAGAAAAATTACAAACTATCCAAGTCTCAGGGTCATTTTCAGTGAAGGCTGGTATCTTTCGAATGGCAGAAAGATATAATACATCTCGTTGAGAAGCAGGCCACACTCTCTGTGGAAGAAGTAAAAATCATCTGAAAATTTAAACTAGTTTTTATTCATATGTAATACAGAACAGAAATAAATGTAAAATCAATAAATATTAGTTGAAGGTAAAATCTGTCAAATTTTAAATGAAGAGCCCCTGATAATACCCACCAAAGGATTAATTATGAACACTGAGTTAATGGATTTGTTGAACTCTAACCAAAGGAATAACGTTCTGCCACTTTTTCTTCTTTTTAAAGTTGTGGTTAGTTATTTGCTATTTAAGCCATTTTTAAGTGTATAATTCAGTGGCTTAATTATATTCACAATGTTACATAAACATCACCCCTATCTACTTCCAAAATTTTTTATCTTCCCAAACAGAAGTTCTACCCATTAAGCAATTGACGGGCACCCCATTACCCACTCCCACAGACCCTGGTAACATCCTGTTTTTAAATATAGTATTAAATCTTAGCTTAAATTGTTCAGAGACTTTAAAGCAAAGATTTTAGGCAAAGAAGACTGCTCCTTTGATAGCATAATCACTTTTAAAGAATTCCAAATTAGTTACACAGAACCTTTGAACTTTGTGGTATACAAGGAAAAACATTATGTTGGAATGACATACTACCTAGGTCTCAGAAAACTGGAACTATGCACTTTTGAGAGATTCTAATAATTATGTATAAAATAGAGTCAACAACTCAGTGTCAATATAACACAAATCATTTGCAAAGTGAAGGGTTTATCTTGTAAAGATACAAAACTTCATGAAGTTGACAAAAGTAGTGCTGGAGAAATGTATGTGAAGCCAATAGTAAATGAAAATTTGGCCATGTGAGAAATAATAAATGAGAATCTACAAAGGATGGTAAGACAAATTTAAAGGGTACGAATAACTTAAATATCAGGAGATGCACAGCCCTATTTAAGGCCATATTATAAAAGCCAAGTCTAAAGGGAAGGATGTATAATGTTACTGGATTTTGTTGGAAAAAAAAATGCTAGGATAATTTGTTTATTCAAATAATTATAATTTAAATTTTGTTACATATAAGATTTACACATAAAATATATTATTTTAATTTTTTAGTTTTATCGTTTAAGAAATAAACTTAGTACAACCTATATAATCTTCCCCTCCATCTACTATTTACCAAGTGAAATATATCCTTGCAGCAGATTGTTTTCCAGGATCAGTTACCTTTGGATAATAACATTCTTCTGAATCTAAATTATTGGCCATTTATTTTCATTCTAAATTACAGAGCAAGTAAGTGATATTTTAACATCTACTAAATTTTAGATTTCACTTATACCCACCCCCTCAAATCTGTATAGAATCTGATACAGAAGATGAAACAGAATCTTCATCATTACGCATTTCTTGAGTAGCTACCACGTAAAATGAAGCCTAGCTCATAGTTATCAGATATAAAATGCGTCAGGTGATAAGACTGAGCTTAAGAAATACAGGGCAAACCTCAAATATTTTCACATATTCAGCTCAATTAAAAAACCATTTGAAAAACAGAAAAATGAAGTACTTATTGAATTATATTTCCTATATAACATACAATATTGTTTTTGGTGGATCTCTCCAAAATTTTAATTCATTTTATTATTCTTAAAAAAAAAAATATATGTATATTTTATTTATTTATTTATTTATTTATTTATTTATTTATTTATTTATTTATTTATTTATAGTGAGGGGGGAAGGGAGGAGAGAGACAGAAAGAAACATCACCTGGTTGCTGCCTCTCACATGTCCCCTACTGGGGACCTGGCCCACAACATGGCATGTGCCCTGACTGGGAATCGAACCTGTGACCTTTTGGTTCACAGGCTGGTACTCAATCCCCTGAGCCACATCAGCCAGGGCATTTTATTATGCATTATTCCAAATACTATTTGGCAATTTTCAGAAGGGGATGAGCATAGAACAGAGTAAGATAAATATTAATTCTAAAATTTTAAATTTAGATTAGCAGAGGGAGAAATGAAAAGAAAGGGAACAAATTTAGATGACCATGTTTCTGTGTACTCTGGCATATGACCTACTCCTCAACAGTCATGCTCAGCAATTTTCCATTGCTTTCAGATAATACACTTAAGATCACTTTCATATCTCTTAGTCTTAACACAGGCTAATAACATTACTTTCCACCCTCCTTATTGTTATCACAGGAAACTGTGATTCACTTTCATATTCATTAGCTATCATTCACCTCCTATAGAGAGAGAATAGATGCTAGAAAAAATTTGGATTCCTGAATTATTAATAAATTCTCTAGATCTTTTCTGGCATTTGATTTTCTGCCAAATTTTACTTTAGACAACTTCTATATCTCAGTTTGAACTACAGTGGAATCCTTTGGGACCAAAGAGATACTTACCTTGTGCGTTTGATAAATGATGATTGCATTATCAGCTAATGTTTCCACCACATGAAAGTTTTCTATAGTTGCTGAAAAAAAGAGAAAATATTAGTTAAAAAGGCATATTATCTTTTTCCTAGAATGTGATTCATTTGCTTATACTGAAAGTTAATTATAAATGAGCATTATGGTAGAATGAACAGGGTTCTGCTCCACTTGGGCTAAGTTCAAATGGAAGGTAGTTAATACCTAGTCATTAGGGCTATTATAGATAGTGACTGTGAGACCTCGTCACTGGAAAACTGCATTTTCTTCAGTCTTCTATTTAGCTTCCACAGCAAGGAAGCAATTTGATTCTAATCATACTGCATTACTCAGGCACAAATTATTCCCTGACACTAAGACCCCTTCCTCTTTTACTGAAGCTGAATAAACTGACCCATCTAGGCTTAGGTGACTGTATTTATGCAAAAAGAATGTCAAACTGCCACTAATATATATCTTATGATGCTCAGACGCATCTATTTATGAAATGTGGTGCCTAAGGGAAAGCCCTCTGCCAAAGTAACTAAATAAAACACTGCATGATTCATCTAGGATTTACCAGGGAAACAAAACAGTCTAGGAAAAAGTAGACAAAACAGAAATTTTAATTTTAGTCCTGGCTTTTCCACTAACTAGTTCTGTGGGACAAGTCACTTGGCCCATGTGATTTTTACTTCATTACCTACCTATGCAGGATTGTTGAGGTATTAAATCAAATGCTACAATATACTGAGAAGAATTTTATATTGTGGAAAGCTCTATTTAAATGTAAAGCATTATCAGTCCCCTATGTGATTCTCCAGATATTTTCTACACTGACTTTGTAAACTAGAGATTATATGCAGAAAACCAGGTTGGATTTGATATTAAATTAAAAATAGTAATTGTATTAAGCTATATTAATAATAGCAGCTTACTTTCCCAATCATTGCGAACGTCAACATTCCAGAAGTAATTGCAGACCTCATGACCTGTAACTCCTTTAACTGCATGGGTAGCTTTCAAAGGATCAAGAACAATCCCATTTTCTTCTACTTCTCTCCTATATACCTACATAGGACATAGTTAAAAACCTGTTTAAAAAATAAAAATCAAACTCCTAAAGCACAAACTTGAAAGCATGTTTTTAAACTTAACAGCATTTTAGGATTTTATTCATGAAAATCTCTTTATGGAACATAAGTATTCTGCTAAAGGTAAATTTAAAATTTTAAATTATTAACACGTAAGTACGAAAAATATTCAAAACTACAAATCCAGGGTAAACTTTACGAAAAATACGCATGCAATAAATAATTACTGTGAGCTGTTAAAAAAAATAAATATATCAATTTAAATCAGGTATTATTTACTGAACATTCTCAAAGGCTGTTTGACATGGCCAAGAAGGACAAATAAGCCTAGCTAATACATAATCTCCTGAGGGACACTGATTTAAGGTGCTTTGTTCAACTGATATATCCCCAGCATCCAGAGCAGTATCTGAAACACAGTAAAGTAATTACTTATTGGATTGATGACTGAAAGCTAAAATGGAATAAAGACCTATGCTCTCTTGCTTAAGTACTGAGGTTGTGTATCTAACAGGCTGATTAAAATGAATTACTTCAAAATTATAGAGTGTTTGCTACTTTAGAGAACTCAGTAATACGTTCGACAAATGAATGAACATGTTATCATAGGCAGAATCAACTCTGAATTTATGGAGTGCCTACAGGGCCAGATACTATCAGACATTTCACATATAGTTTCTTTTTTACATTCTCTCTCACCAAGCCCCTTTCCCTACATGCTTATTTATTTGTTGTTGGGACTGCTGTTTTCCTAGTCAGCTAAACTTGAACTCTGTAGACTTTTGGTTCCTTTCCTCACACTTCACATAGCTATTAAGCTTATTACCAGTCTTCTGTAAGACATCCAACAGTATGACTTTTCTACAACCCTTACAGGTAGGCTTTCATCATCTTGTACCTGACTTTCTCAAGAGAAGGCCTGAGTCTCTTCACTTCCTGGAGCCTTCCTAAGGGAAGAAACAACTTATCTGAATGATGAGTACAGAGGCAGAACTAGCAGGTGTGGCTCAATCCCTTCTTCTGCAGAGAGCATGCATCCTAGTCTGCTTTGAGGCCTTGCTCTTGTGGGGAAGGCCTGTAATTCTCCAGGTATGTCAGAAACAATATGTTTAGAGATAACATATTAGCAAGACCCTATGACAGCTGGCCTCCCTATAATCGAATCAGCTTATAACAATCATAACATTTTAGTATCTTATTTGCAAGTCTCCCCTTATTTCTTAATTTGTTCTCTATTTAGAAGGAGAGGAAATTCCAACATCTAATATTGTTATCACATTTGCTAGAATAATTCTGGTTAACACAGTCTGTACAAATCTCCTAAATAAGAAATTAGCTTTCAATAAGTGAAAATTAGAGAAAGACAAATACCATATGATTTCACCTATATGTGGAATCTAAGAACAAAATAAATGAACAAATGAAATAGAAACAGACTCAGATACAAAGAAGAGACTGATGGCTGACAGAGGAGAGAGGGATTGGGAGACTGGGTGAAAAAGGTAAAGGGATTCAGAAGTCCTAACTGATACTTACAAAATAGTCATGGGGATGTAAAGTACAGCATAGGGAAAATAGTCAATGATATTGTAATAACTATGTACAGTGCCATGTAGGTACTGAAAATATCAGAGGGAACACTTTGTGAAGTATGTAATTGTCTAACCACTATGCTGTACACCTGAAACTAATACAAAGTAATACTGAATGTAAACTATAATTGAAAAGTAAATTTAAATTTAAAAAAATCACCTCTCAAGTTTTTGCTCATGTTGTATTTCTTGTCTAAAATGCCCTCACCTTACTTTTGTCCACATTTTTTTTCCATATCCAGGCATAGTTCAAATGATTCTCCTCTGTGTAAAAAACCTAATTGTTTCAAATTAGAGTTCTCTTTCTTTTCTAAACTTTTCTCCACTACTCTTCTTTCAGTACATTACAGATGGAGCCAAGTCACAGTATTTTTTTTTAAAAGATTTTATTTTATTTTTAGACAGAGGGGAAGGGAGGGAGAAAGAGAGGGAGAGAAACATCAATGTGTGGCTGCCTCTCGCGCACCCCATGCTGGGGACCTAGCCCACAACATAGGCTTGTGCCCTGACTGGGGAATCGAACCGGTAACTCTTTGGTTTGCAGGCTAATGCTCAATCCACTGAGCTGTACCGCCCAGGGCCACAGTATCTTTTAAATGTCAATATCCTCTTTACCTAACTAAAGTATCTTATTACACATCTCCTTTTCTTTCTAGCAGAGTGCCTTGGGTGTGAGGTAATCCAAAACTCAATGCTGCTGCTTTTCAATCAATCTCTGGGTCTCTTGGCCCTTGCTCTTATTCTCTGTCTCCTATGTTTAAGGATGTGAACATTAGCTGACCAATGTCCAAATATCAAAAAAAGGTAATGAGAGAAAGGACAAGAAATGAGGTACAGACCAAAGGGGGGAACACAAAGTGATATCTGGCACAATGTTTAGTATAGTAAAACGAGAGAGCGAGCGAGAGATAGATATCCAAATAGAGAGCTATCAGCTAATTGCAATTTTTCCATAACTAAACCACAAAATTTTATTTTCTCCGTGGCCTACGCAAAACAGAATGGTCAGTGCATAGATTTGATCATAAAGAAATTATATAAAAGCTAAACAAAGGAAGCAAAAGGACATTTTATTTCTCAATATCTGGTGCTTCTTTGGTCACATGTAATAATTTATTTAAAAGTAGTATCACTGTAATAGAGTTGCAATTAGTAATCTGTAACATTTCACTGGTAATTACCTTCATTTCTCCTTCTTCTACAACCAACTGCCAATTGGCATCTCCACCTACATCCTGTAATGAATACGTCATGTGGTTCTGTACCATTTCTTCAACCTTGAAAAAAAAATTAAAGCTGTAAGAATCCACTCCAATTAATAGGTGTGACATAATCTCTAAAACAGAATGGTACTCAGTTCACTACAGTTCAGAAATGCTGTTCTTAGAAAGCTGAGCAATCAAATGCACAATGGTTAGTAGGTTTTAAATAGTGTTGAAGAGTTTAGTCCACATTCCAGATATCATCATATCTAGGTTAATGACAGGAGGGAGAAATGCTGGGAAGATGCTTCAATCAATATACTGTATACTGGACCTAATACGTGCCACGTGACCAAAGTAAGCATCTTCTGGAAAAAAAAAAATTCCTTCCTTTACCATAAAATGCTTCCTTACAGAGGATGCTCCCTTAAAGCATAAAACCACTAAACTCTAAGGATAAAAGAAGCATGAAGAGACCATCTAGGCCAGTGTTTCTATATTTAAGATTACACTGAGATACTAGAAAGCTTGTTATATGTCAAGATTTCCCTTCAAAAAGTAATAAAACTTTTGTTATTTCACTGAAATGATAAAGACTGTCTCTAAAGGAACTAGCCTCTCATCATCTATGCACAGGCACTTTTTCTAACCTCTATTTTCTAACCATTTACTCATAATTTTGTTTCATGTAATAAATACATTGGATAAGGCAGAAAAGAATGGAACAATATGTATATTATACTTCAATTTACATAAAGTCTATTGTGTTCATTAGGGATAAAAAACAGGAACCAGGTTTATATGAGTTTTGAAATACTTTAAATACAAAATTAACAGTTGGGGGCAGAGACTCTTAAAATTATTAACCCTATACAAAGCATGCTATCGACAGGTACTGTGACATGTAGTTCTACTACATCTAACTTTCTGGATCTCAGAATGCATTTCTGGTTACTGAAGGCAGGTGGTTTTAAGTGCCTCCTTGACAATGATCACAAAAAGGCTTTTGATAAAAATACATGCTGAGATTGTGAAATTTATTTTTGTACTAAATTAACTAATTTGTACTAATATAGTATTTTATTTATCCATAATCCTCAGAACACTGTGAATGGTGTTGGGTTACAGGCTTGAGAGAAAATTTAAAATCGTGACTAGTAACTTAGCAAAGCCTGAATGAGAAAACAACTTCAGGGGTTGTCTGGGAAAATCGGTATGCCCCTGTAATAAGAAAATATGCTTTTAGAAGGTTAAGGATGACTAATGTGGGATTCCAAGTTACGAATACATTAACAATGTAGCTCTTTTCCAAAACAGGAAGAACAAAGAAGGCTCCAGTTAGTATTTATAAATTAAAACACCACAGTAGTACTACCTTCCTTTATCTGTGTCACATTGTGATTTGGAGAAATTTACCCATTCTAGATCCCGAGATCTTAAAAATTTTTAGATTTAAATATGAACTTTTTATGTTGGGCATTGGAAGTTAAGAGCACCAATACTTATTATATGATTAGAGGCAGAAAGAAATGATTCCCCCAAATAAGCCCTAGGTTTAATGGATTACCCCCTGTGAAAAAGTGTGAAGGATTTTATTTTTATTTTTTAATGGTATTTTTTTCCCATTACCATTTAGTCCCCTTATATCCCCTTCCTCCCCTGCAGTCACCACACTGTTGTCCATGTCCATGAGTCCTTTTCCCTTTTTGCTCAATCCCTCTACCCTCTAACCTTCCCCCACCCCAGGATTTTATTCTGTTACAAATAAAGAGAGTTCTCTTTTAAAAAAAATTAGTGCCATTTAGCTTTTTGTTGGAAATTATGCAGGTAATTGTGTTTCTGTTTGGGAGATTATTCCTGAATAAGCAATTTCAGAAGTTTGAAAATGATTTGTTTTGGTCCAAAAGAAGCCAGATTCCATAAATATAAATTGATAGGGGGTAACCTAAGTTAAAAAAATGTAAAGTAAGCATACTTAACATCGTCTTTTTAGACAGATTAAAGCAATGGTATTCCCTATCACAGTTACCACTGTATCTATGGAAGTTTTCAGTCTTCTGCTCTTATCTACTCTCTTGACTTATGAAGGCTTGAAAAAGTCCAATAAAGAAACAAACAAGATATATTCAGTGCTGTACTAGGAAATTAAAGAAACTAAAGAAATACTCAATTTTTGTAGTAACCACTTCTACAAAGTCTTCATCATGAAATCTTTATCCAAGAATCTTCCTCTAGGTAATAACATTAGGAGGAGAGATATAATCTCATTTTAATGAATCTGATGTTCACTGCAATAAAATATGAAGTAGCTAATCTTAGGATGGGGCAGAGACTATGGCATTCAAGACCAGTTACTTTCAGTTATAACTCTGTATATCAAAATAAGTGGGAAACAAGGGACCATCAAGTTCGATGACAAGAATAAACACAAACCAAATTTACCACTTTATTAGGCTCAAAATTTGATACACTAGTAAATCCTGCTGTTACTTAAAAAAAAAAAAAGAAGAAGAAGACTGGACCAAAATTACTGAAGCAGGTTTTACCTGCTTTACTAGTATTTTTAAATTTTAACTAGACTAAGCATAATTTCAGGAAACCTGCCCTTGACTTTTTTGGGCCTGGAGCTGAAAATGCTGAACTGACACACACAGCATCTTCAAACCAAACGAACTATTGAAAAAAAACAGAGATGAAACATATGTGAAATAAGAAGTGGTAGTACTCTAATATTAACCCTTTTTTTCACCTTATGTTCGAATTATTCAGTATGCCATTTTAGGGGGCTATCTAACTGAATTTTTCTAGCATTATTAATATAGTAATTTTAATAGAAAATCGCCCTTTGGTAACACAACAAAAATAAATCTAAGGGGGCTCAAACATAGCTCAGATCTTTTTCTCTTACCCATTTAAAAGGAATACAACTATGTTTATTATTACAGTTACAGAGTCAAAAAGATGTGTTGGACAGAACGGTTTATTAATAAAAAGTTAACAGTGTGCTGTTAACCCAAGAGAAAAACGGTCAAGAATATAAATAGTCCAAATATCCAAGAAGCAAGAAACCACTTTTAGTATATCAGAATGACAAAAATTAACTGAATTATAATATTCCATGTCAGTACAGTGAAAGAAAACTAACCTGGGAATATAGCTGGTTCAACTTTTTTAAAGAACAGTTTGGTAATCTAATGTAAAAACTCATGTATGCGCATGGCCTTTGTCCTAACAATTCTACTTCTAGAAATATAGTATAAGGAAATCAAGTTAAGTTTACAAATATGTTGTAGATGCCCATGTAGCACTACTTACAATAGAGACAAACTGAAAATAAACTAAATGTTCAATATTAGGTGAGAAGGTAAACCCATTATGCATATCCATAAATAGATAAGACCTTTACTTACTGATGGGAAGATGGGGCTAAGTATATGTTTAAAAAAAAGATGGTTACAAAATAATATATATAGGATTAACTACTGTGATAGAACAAGGCAATTAAGGTGTGTGCATTTATCAGTATGTGCCTAATTTTTCATATGCATGAGTATATCAATAGTGACAAAGCATTTTACTTTATTTACTTTCCAGTTCTGCTATAAGTAGCATGTATTACTGTACAATAAAAAGGGAAGGAGTAAAATAAGTAATTACCACAATAATAATGTCTTACTATGGACATAAACTAGAAGAGCTTTACACAGAATTGTTTTTGCAGTGATGCTCACCACAGATTAACCTGCAGCTGTACCACACACCCTTTGCTTTTATTTTTTCAACAGGTGGTTTTTCCTTTGATTTTTGGGGTGACATCTTTAGATGGGAAATGTGTTATACACATAAATGTGACCAAAAGACCCATTTATAAATCTAAGTCCTTTCTACTCTCTATACTCCCTGATTTTGAGCTACTTCATTCCCAGTTTCTGTCCAGCAGACAGATTCATGATTTGATGTTAATTTCCTAGTTGAATCACCTATTTTATTGGAAATTATTTTTCAGGACATTTCGTAATTCTATGTTTAATTATGCTATCCAAGCAGGATTATGAACATAATTTCAATAAGAACAAAGCAGTCATGAGCTGAGACTTGTATGCAGATGCCAAAGCCCAATTAATCAATAGTTAAATGCCAGAGCCCAAGTCTGCCAGTGACAACAAATACTTTAGCAAGAACAATAAATACTCGAAGACCTCAATATTATCTGTCCTCAGTTGTGCCTCTTTGGGCATATAACATAATACAATGATCAAAAGCTAAAACAGAATCTGATCAAACACAAGCATCACACATTAGGAAAAAACCACCAGAAGGACTTCTCAACTTACATACCTGAGTTACACAAAAAAATTAGATGGAGTAAGCTACAGTTTGGCAGAAGTCTTGTAAAAATCTGGGTACCTACTTCTCAGTGATATATTCATCTGTCAGAAGGCTTTCAGCTGTTCTATAGCTCTTTATAGACAGGGTCCCAGTCTGGATTCAGAAGCCCTAATTCTTAGGCACCTGTCAGTGGCTTATATTCTCTCCTTGCTCTGATTACCTTTCTTTCATTTATAGTTTGTATATTCTTATATTTTTAAGGGAAAATGGTGACCAGTGCTGATGAGTTTTAGTCAGTCTGTTATTTTACTATTTTAATGGAAGGTGGAACTTAGCAGAATAAACCAAAGTCTCCCAGGATCATCTACTTTTGTCAGTGATTTAGAGTGAGTATTAATCACTTTTTAAAAGGTATGGATAAGTAAATGGATGAGCAAATGTAAGAACTATTGGAACAAGTTTGACTTATGGGTGATTTCTGATAAATTAATACATCTCTTTCTCAAAAATGTTTAAAGAGAAAAAAGCTGCAAAAGTTAGAAAAACATAATCTGAGTCTTAGATTTGTTTTCTTTACTGTATAATTAAAAGCTAATGTAAATTTTATTCATATGTGTAAACTAATAGCAATGTTTTAAATTATGACTTTTAAAAACATTTATTGGAATATTCTGATAGAGGAAAAAATAATGCAATAATTTTGATTAGCTCAAAGAAATTGTGTTATTATAATGTTATTAAAAACTCATTTGCTAAGTACTTACTACGTGCCAGGCCCTAGGTAGAGCTGAGTCCTAGCTAGATCACTGCAGTGAAGCACGGGAGAGTGGGGATAACCGTCCAACATTATGCAGCTAAGCAAAATTTAATCTTGGTCACTCTGGGAATTTAGGTTCTTAAAATAACGTAACGCAATCCAATAAAATGCAATCACCATAAATATACAAAGTTGAATTGCAAAGATGGGAAGATGATAAAATTTTTTTCCCTAATTTTAGCATCTAATGACGATGCTAAAATCTATTGTTCCAATGATTTTATTATGAGGGCAGAGACTGCAAGCATCCAGCTCCCTGTCTTAAATCCTTATTGATGATACCAAATAACCAATTAAAACCAACTTCCATGAATTGAGTATATGAACAGGAATATTTATTTATAATATCCAACAGTAATGTGCATAAGAAAAGTATAACCTGTTCAGTAATGATTAGTATTATAATGGTAATAAGACAAATATTATTTAAACAGTTATTTCCCTGTTGAATATAATTATGATATTTTAAATTAGAAGTGAGATTGCTGAATTCTGCTTTCATGCTATAACATATCCCATAAACCATGTCCATCAAAGTTGCGGAATCCTGTCTGAAGAAACCAGATATTACATGATATTTAAAACCAGGTATCTCTGTTTCAATTCAATTTGAAATCTTTCAGGAGTGCCTCCTATATGGCAAAATTTCAATCTATTCACAGTAAGGACACAAAGAGAACATGCAAGCCTGATAGAAGAACTGTTTAGTAGACAAGGAAGGCCTTTTAAATGCTTATTGTCACTATTTAACATTCAAAATGAAAACAAGTGGCCTAGCCAAAAGATTTCTCGGAACTGGGAAAGCAGGCTGAAGTATAGCACAGAAAGACTCAAGTCCACTCCATACATTCATACAGTACCTGGGAGCTGAATCTGTGAACATCGTCAGAGGCACTGACTAGATCAATGGAAGACATGGAGGAAGAGCGACTATAGGGCTACCAGAGACAGACAAAGAAAAAACCAAGTAATCAGAACAAAGGCACAACAGAGCATTCAGTACCAACTTCCAAACACAAGATAAAGAAGGAGAGAACAAAGCACTATATGAAACAAACTCAGCATCAAGTGCTAACTGCATGCACCTATTATGTTATGCTCCAAAATCTTTCTCAAAAGAATGCAGTGCTTTCAATAATATAAAATAATACCACTTAACCCCAAAGAAAAAAGAATTTAATATAACTGGCTATGCTTCTGGTTAACTATTTTGGACTAGTCACTCCCTATGGACCACCACCAGCCCCCTTTTCCCCTTAAATAACAGAGAAAAAAACCTTATGTTCATTAAGATTTCTAACTGTTTTGGAGATGTATGTGGAAGAAAACGCATGATACCTAAACAATCTCATTAATGAAATTCAAGAAATGGGAGAAAAATTTATACAACAAGATAGTTCCATCAACAGTGAAGAACAATACAACATGTAATTTCAGTGCCCTGACATTAGGCTTACCTTTTGGACAAATCTATGAGTCCCCACAGAAGAAAAGGCATCTCCAGATGGCATGGATGTAGGCCAATGTAACCTGACCTTTTCGTTCTGTGACTGAGAAAACATATAATGTTAAGATGCTAAATTTTTAAGGTGTATTTTGCAGTTGAAGAATGGTTAATATAAACTATAACCTGGAACTATCAACATTATTGAACACTTTAGTACTTATGTAGTAGGCAGTTAGAAAACATGAGCAGAGGAAGGACAACGGACCAGGTACAAAGGGTCACCAGGGCTGAAAGCCTAGGGTGCCTAGCAATGGGCAGAAGCGGAAAAACAAGGACCTCATCACCAGGGCAACCTTTCCTCCCCTAGCATATCATCAGTCATACAGTTCAGACCCCGTTAGAGGGGCACGAGCAAGGGGGCAGGAGAATAGCCTTACACGACTCCCATATAAGCCCTTGCATGATCATTCCCCTAAACATTATGCCCCCAGCACAATGAGGTTCTGACCTGCATCAAATAATCTGAGGAACAAAGCCTCCTGTCTGTTGTTCACAGAGACACAGAGTTTTGGTCAAAGTAGGGATAGTATCTAGGCTTAGTTGTGTTTTCGGCTTCAGGTCCAGAAAAGGAGCAAAACCAGACAAGTGACACATGGCTGACATCAGAACCAGCCTCATTGATTAATGATGACCCCCCCCCACACCGGCACTGACCAATCAGAAGAGTCCAAGACCCTGAAAAGACACACCCAGAAAGCTGATTAATACTCCAGTGGGATCCTCCCTGAGCCTCCATATGGAGGAACCAGTACTGCTCTTTGTATGGGTCACGCCAGTGCCTTTCCCCCGGAGCAATTTCCTTGCCTCTCTCTTTCCTAAGCTCCAAAGGTCGTTCTTTTGCCTCTGTGACTTGTTTCCTGAGCCTGTTTCTTCAACAACTCACTTCTTGCACCTCTGTGACTTTCTAAATAAACTTTTGCTTGTGTTTGAGTCTTGACCCTCAATTCTTTCTTAGTCAGAACTCAAGTACCAAGGTTGCTGAACTGAGGTCTGGTCTGACTCCACCAGTCTAAATGAGCATCCAAAATTAGAGTTCATTTAGAAACTGAAAGTTCTCACTCTTACTGAGTGCTCTGTAGCATCTTTTAGGTATAAAAAATGAGCAATAAGCTTTATAAATTAATGTGACATCAATTTTTATCACTGATTTATAAAAAATATAATGAAAAATGAATATGAAAAGCCATCACTATTGCAGGTGATTTACCCTCAGGGAGATAGACCACTAAATGGGCATAATGGCCATGACTGCCTTTGCAATGACAGGGAATGAACATGTCAGCTTTTTTATGCAAGCAAATCTGTACTATAAAACCCATATACCCATCATTTATTTGTAAGATGCTTCAAGACCTGGGAAAAAAATAACTAAAATTCACCCTTGGGTACCATCTAGTGGTAATACATGGTAACTACACTGTTGTAGAATGACAGGAAAGGATCAAATTAATCTTACTAGACTTAAAGGATTTAAGAAATGCTTTCCTTCCACTTCTACAGAACAAGCTGGGTATAACTGCTATGAATTTAATGATGATAAATCACTGAGCAAAGTTAAAAGTGAGTAAGCAATTGAAGGTGAAGGTAGTGAAAGCAATAAGGGAGGTAATAAAAGCTGAATGGAACTAACAAGAAAAATAAATTCTTGGTCATCTTCCTTTTGAATTTATATGGCACTTGGTGGTAAAAAGAAATTAAAAGAGGCTGTTTTACTCAGAGTAACTACATACTTGATATTAATAGGATGATGATAATAAAGCTGGAACTCTAAGAGGAATCAGAATATTTTCATTTAATTTTGTGTTAATGATGCATGCTTTCTTTAAGCTATCACTGGTATTCTTCCTGTTGTCTGGAAATTAATCAATGAAGGAAATGACTTATAAAGAGTCTTCTATATTTGGGACTCAATGCAGACACTTCATTTTCTAGGTTATGGCAGTTTCACAACTTTAAAATTCTATTTATATAAAATAACATTCTAGTGTTAGAATTTTTAATAACAGATATACCTGTTCTTCTATTTTATCTTGTCTGTCAAGAGCAGCTTCAACCGCATCAAAGAACTCTTCTTCATTGATCAGACTGTTTGGACCTTCCTATTTGAACATACAGAAATAAAAAAGTTGATTTAAGGAAAATAGAAAACACTGATAACCCTGGCATTAACCCTAGGGGAAAGCTGCAAAGTGACTCAACAAACATTTATGAACCAGTTAGTACATTAGGTAATATTATTTAAAAGATGAGTAACATATGTGCTCTGTAGAGAATCCTGTGTACAACAATTCACTCACTCAGTACTCATATACTTACCGCATATTGACCAATATTGTGTTAAGAAAATAATCTAGAGCATGGGTTTGGTGAACTATGGCCCACAGGCCAAATGCAGTCCATTGCCTACTTTTGTATGGCCATTAAGCTAAGAATTTCATTTTTAAAATGGTTGGAAAAAAGAAAATAACATTTTATGACATGGGAATTACATAAAGTGAAAATTAAGAAAAAAGAAAACATTTTATGACATGGGAATTGAGTGAATTTTCATAAAGTGAAAATTAAGTTGTACTGGACTACAATCACACTCATTCATATGCATTATCTATGCCTGCTTTCATGCTACAGAGAGAGTTGAGTACTTGTAGCCTGAATACTTGGTGAGAGAAATCATATAAAATTGCAGAAAGGTAAGTAAAAAGTTGCAGTCTATAGGCAATGAAAAGTGCAGCTAGGAGTTCCAAAAGAGATCTTTCTAAGCAATGACAATTATTTCATAGAGAAAGAAAAGTTGAGCTGAAAGCCTGGTTAGATGGCAAAGCAGTAGTTCTTAATCACCTGGGAACTTGTTAAAATGAAAATTCCCAGGGTCCCATACACAGAAATTACTTCTCAGAAGGTCTTGGGTGGAGCCAGGAATATGCCTGTTAATAAGTTCTCCAAGTGATTCTCATGCAAGAACCTCAGCTGTATTAGAAAATAAATATTTAATGGAAACAAGCAAGGTATGTCTCTGCTACCATGAAACAAATAAGTGGACTGTAAGTTCATAATGGCTTTCTATTATGGTAAAAGTGGAGGCTAAAAAAATGGGCTTAGGTTTAAGTTTCCCTAAATTTTTTAATATAAAAATATGACACATGAATGATTGCTGGTCTGTCTACAATCTTCCCAGTTAGACTGATAACTCCAAGTCATCACTATTCCATGGAAAAATCCAGCAACATGACTGCATCCCTGCCACAACTTGGAGCCACAGAGGAAGGGTGGGAGGAACTATGGTATAATGCTCCTGTTGTTTGGAACAGGCATGTGAGAAATCTTGATTTAATGCAGTAGTTCTTTCAGAGTTACGAGGACTCCCTCACAACCCATTTCAACAAAAAAACCCACAAAAACTTTTTTTACATACTTATAGGATAGTGCATATCTCAATGAATTATCATTAAGTGAATATAAACATGTAATGATCAGCTGGATCATGAAACAAGAACATTAACAATACTCCAGAGGCTATCATGCAGGATTCCCTGTATAAAGTTAAAACGTTTCAAACAGGCTCAAATGACAGCAGTCTCACCTTGGTCTTTGCTAACATAAGAAAAATACTGCCTAGTGACTAAAACTCTATTGACCATAACCACATCTACACTTTTAAAAATTGTAATACTCATTCATTCCATCTATGCAATCACGTCAGAGTCTCAGGAGTCTACTAACTGGGAAATTTAGCATTAAAAAGTTCTACTTTTGGGGTGAGCACACAATATACAGATGATGTATTATAGAACTGTATACTTGAAACTTATATGTTATTAACTAATGTTGCCCCAATAAATTTAAAAAAATTAAAAATTCTACTATGACAAATGAAATGGGCAAATAAGACAGGTACATCTTTGCTTTGATGGCAAATCTGAGAACTAAAGTAATTATATAAAATGTCCTTTATTTAAAAAGAACTTTAAAAAAACACCTTTTATCTCATCATGCTTACCAAGGAAAAGAGCTATTTATTGCTAAATCTATGGGACACTCCAGTCTCGATCTTACTTGCCCTATTAGCAGCATTTCCAATGACTCTCTTTGAAGAGATCCCTGCCCTTGGATTCCTAACTTCCCAGGTCCCCTAAGCACTCTTTGGGCTCCTGTGCAGGTTCTTCCTTCTCTGTGTCTACCTTAAATGTGGGCATTACTTAGGGTTCTACACTTCTCTCCCTACAGCATTCTTACTCATTTCTAAGACTTCAGTCATCATCTGATTATTTCCCAAATTCAGAGCCTGTCCATCCCCTTCCTAAGTGTCAGATATTCACATCTAATAATATGGAAGACCTTCTCAGACGAATGTCTCAACTCACAAGCAACATGTCTATAAACTGTTCTTCCCATACTTGTGCACCAATATGAGAAAGGCAGAAACCAGGGCCTGTTCCTGGATTCCTCCCGTTTCCTTCATTAATCACCACATCATTCAATTCTACTTTCCAAGTATCTTAATTTTTCCATGTCTATTCCTACTGTCCTATCCTACCTAATTTAGGCTATATTCAGTTCTTACCTGTTATAATGAAAAAGTCTACAAGCCCCTGTCACATCTCTCAATTCTGATTCACTCTCCTCACTACAGGACGCAAGAATGATTTTTCTAACCTATAAATCTGGAAACTTGATTTGCTCAAAACCCATTCCTGAGGATCTGTACTGATTTTTGCAGATCTTTCTAGCTAGTTTTATCCCTCCCTCCCTCTTCTTAATGGGCTCCCTGCTCCATGGATAAATTCTTTTCAGTTTCCCTGTGGCAAAATTCTTTCATTTGCTTCTGGCCTCCAAATATTTTCTTTCTTCTGAGCCCCCTATATGCAACATTCTTTCTAGACTATTTGCCTGATTAAAATCTATTCAACCTACTCTTTAACTAGCTAAGATGCTGTTTCCTTCAGAAAGCCATCCCTACCACTGTTAAAAGTGCTTTATAACATACATTATCCTATTTGCCTGTTACCTAGTCTATATTCCCATTAGTATACACTCAGGTGGGGCCCTCGGACAGGATCCTTGTGTGCCTTGTTTCTTACACCACCACCAACCCCACACCTAGCACAGTGCCTTGCATGATAATAAATCTTAAGGAATGGATTTAAGATTATCAAGTAATTTCTGAGGCTATGGATGGATGATAGAAACATTTAACTTTGTTCAATAATTATAACATCATGAATGTTTGATAAGAACCAAAATAAAGTTATAATTTAAAATAGTGTCTAAAATCTATGCAGACATAGTACTGACACAAGATAAATGGTTCAAGACTGAAAGAAAGGGGAGAAAGCATAAAAACAGGCCCCAGTTTATTTAAAAATTGTATCTTTAACTTGATACAAGGAGTTGGTGAGAAAAAGGCTGAAGTACCCTTAACCATTTTCCTCACTAAAAGAGGGCAGTACATTTCAAATGGGTGGGAAAATTAGTTTATTCAATAACACCACTGGAATAAGATTCCTACATTTATACCATAATTTTTAAAAATCTAGGTATATTAACAATATATTTAGAAGAGACCTTTAAAAATTTTAAGAACAGAAAATACAAATAATTATTTGAAGCAGAGAATGCTTTTTGAAGCATGTACTAAATGTAGAGATAAGTATATCAGAAGACTGAGAGATTAATTACATGAAAGCACAAAACTTAAAAAAAAATTTTTTATCCTCATCCGAGGATACTTTTCCATTGCTTTTAGAGAGGAGTAAGGGAGAGAGAAAAACACTGGTGTCGACTGTTTGACGCTTGTCTGTGCCCTGACAGGGAATCAAACCCACAAGATTTTGTTTATAGGACAACACTCCAGACAACTGAGCCAAACCACCCAGGACAAGAAAGTATAAAACTTTTGAAAGGGTAAAGCCAGAGCCATTTGCTATTGTGGCACCATCTGCTGAGCAGGCCTGTGACCTTGTTAAACATGACTCCCATTTTACTCTTCTGAGCTTGTCCCTAGGACTGGAAATTACTCTAAGGCAAGAAAGGCAAGAATAGAACTAGCTCCCTACAGCCACAGGCAGAAGATAACATTGGAACAGACTACAGCCTTCTGTTACAACGTCCATAACAACCCAGGGCCACACAACAGCAAGCCTCCACTCTTTTTTAATCCAATTATAATCCAATAAAAGCTCAAAGCCCCCACCCCACCCCCTCAATGCTGGTGTATCTCTCCATGCCATGCCCCTCTCTTTCTTGGAGAGTGAATAAAAACTTTATTCTCTACACTTCTCTTTGTGAATTGTTTCACAGCCCGCATCACCGATTACCCTAACAACTTTTATAGGGCAAAACCAACAATCAGAAGACTTTTAAAAAATTACAAAAGGAAGAAAGTAATTGAAAAATGAAAAGCCAATCCTGCACATCTGAATCAATAGGAAAAAAATTATAATTAAAAAAATGTCAAGGGACATGGACAAGTGAGTCATTAAAGAAGGGAAATGACCAAAAACATTTTTTTAAAAAAAGCCCAAATCACTCACATTAAAAAAATAAAGCAATTTTAAAAATTAAAAACATGCACTTTTTTTGTATTTCCTATAATCTTCCTATAATAAACATCTATTTTATTTATAATATGAAAAAATAAGGTAATTTTTAAAAGTTGATAATTCTACTCAAATAAAACTAATATGGCAAAACCATCTGCTTAGCTTTAGAATAAAAACTAAAATTGTAATAGCTTATATTTCAGAAATCTAGTTTTTTAAAAACCCCAGTGCATAACTAATTATATAATTTTTATACATCTAGAAGGAATAAATTGACAGCTTAATAATTTAAAAATATTACAGCTCAAGTCTCATCATTATTAATTTTTACAGTTGGAAATCAATTCCAAAACAAAAAATACTCAGTCAATAGCAGCTTTTTTTTTCCTTTCTAGAACAGATAAGGCAAAAAAATTTTCTTCTATTTTCTTAAAAGTAATCTAACTATAACTATTTTATTATCCTGCTTTTATCTCAATGGTATTCCTTGCTACTCCATTAAAAGAAAAATGCTCATTTCAGAAATATCAACAATGTAAATACAATTACTGGATATATTTCTGACATGTTTTTCCTCTAAAAAAATATGATGAAAAAACAGATCATAAAATTTTAATGTGTGCATGTGCATATGGAAAGAAAATTTTATTAATTGCTTAACAGAAAAACAGGAGGAAAAAAGTTGGTTTTATACATTTTCAAACACAAAGGCAAGGCAATCAGAACAGTTCATGCTCTGCTATGAATAAGACCTCACGGTATACTGCACAAAAATCTTTTGTCTGTTGTACTCAGCTTTTTCCTCCATAGGCTGCTTTTATTTAAAAAAGTGAATTAGAAGATCGCATTAAAAACTACTGTCTTCACAGGGAAGATAAAAACTTGTCCTATAAAGTGGACAAGCCAAATAACGAGCCTTTTAAAGCCTATGCAAAACTTCATGGGCAATACAAAAAAATCAATTTCAGAGTAAGCCTAGCATTTATATATTATGGAATATATATTTAATTAAAATAAACATCAAAGAATTATATATTTAGACTCTTTAAAGCTTACAAAAGTATTATTTAAAAATTAATCACTTCTGTAATAGGTATGCTATGTGTTTTTCTTTCTAAGATCAAAATATAACTAACTTCATACCTCATAATCTGGACCTCCAAAGTGGGATTTTTTCTTAAGTTCTGTGACGGCATTTTTGTAAGCTTCATCTATTCTTCTTTTTTTCTCAATTTCCTATTAAAAAGAAAGGAAAAAGAAAGTGACATAGTTATCATTTAAAGTGGGAATTTTCTTTGCATTTCACTGAAATTTTATGATTTGGCAAAAAAATAACTATGAAAAATGACTATTATTCTGAGTTATTATACACAAACTACATATATTATACACAAACTATATATTATACCATTTAAATTACCACTAAAATCAACAAATAGGTAGGTTATGTATTTAAATGGGTTAAGTAACTGCCAAAGTTATATGTGTTAAAAAAGAAAAATTATTACCAGAGGAATGCCCCCAATATATTCATGTGTTTCCCCAAAATAAAACCAACATTTTTGTTATAAAGAAAACAAACGAACGATGGATGCCAAGAAGAAAATAACCCAATTAAGCGGAATCAATGAATGCTAAAATATATTCTAAGAAAGAAATTGATACCAATACACAGCCTGTCTGGACTGTTGGGAGTATGCTGCTGGGGAAGGCAAGTGGGAGGGATTGCCAGGGGAGATAGAGCAAGGCCATGGGAATGGGACCTGGGCCACACTAGTGCACTGGGCCACACTCCTTGGGGACAAAGGTTGGAAGTTCGAGGACTGAGGGCATGCAGCAGGTCAAAAGAATGCCTTCATGAACCACCAAGGAAATGGCGAGCACAGAGTTTTGCGGCACAGCGCCAGGCTGCACTTCCATGGGACTGTGAGGCCACATTGCCCAGGTAATGGACCATGTGCTTTGAAGACACCCTGCCCCTCCCTCTGAGGCAGCCCTCTGCCCTGCCTGAAGGGCTATGTGGGATTTCCAGGGTTCCTTTCCCTGCTGGTGTGCCCCGAGTGGAGGCAACTCACTGCATGCAGGGACTAGGGCATGGGAGGCACAGAGTTCATGGAGCGCCATAGGAATCTCCCCCATCAACCATGATGGTGGCAGAGGAAGGCTCTTACACTGAGCATATGAAAGGCTAACAGGATAATTGGGTAAAAGCTCTTGCCCCCACCCTCCTGGTAACAAACTGGGGGTGGGGCCAGGGAAAGCAGGCACTTGCACTACAGAAGTCAAGATAGCAGCATACAGAGGTGCTGGACGAGAGGCCCGACAGTCTAGCCTGGGGAAAGAAAGCACTGGTTGGGAGGTGTCCCTACCTGAAGAATGCAAAAGTTTGGAAACTTAATTGGTCATTCTGAGAAAGCACCTGGCCTGTCCTATATCCAAAACAAATATAGTCCCAGGGAAACAAAAGAACGCTCTCTTGTTCATTGTTCACTGCTTGGGACCTGCACTCTGAAGGTGCACTGGCCTGCCCTCTCCATAGGCCATGTGGCCTTAGTAGCTGCACAGCCCATGGCCTCCAGGAGGGAGTCTCTCTCTCTCGCCAACCTGGTGGAGCATTCACCCATGCATTCGCATGCTCTCCTGTCCAGGAGCATACAACTTTGTGGCCCTAGCAGCCACGTGAATGCAGAGCCTCCAGAAGGGAGCCTGAAGTTGGATGGCAACTGGAAACAAGTGAATCTACCTGGATGACCTGGGCTCCAAAGGACGGTACTTTAAAATGGAGCAGGAACTCTGGGAAATGCCTTTTGTTTTGGTCTTGTTGAGGATGACTGGGCTTTGTCTGGGTTTTGCAGAGGAGATGGGCTATGAGACGAGGAGTCCCTTGTTTTCCATTGTGCAGCATATGAATAAGACCCCTTTTCTTTTGCATCAGCACCTACTTCGAGTTTGGCTTTTGTGGCAGCAGGCAGACAGACTCCCCATTTTGTGTTCAGTAACAAAATTTCTTTTACTTTCCAACTACTGGTTAAAACTATTAGAGCTGAAAAAGAGGCTTATGTTTTTACCTAAACACTCTCCTTTTATAGATACTGTCTACAGCTCTAAGAGGTTAAAAGATCCAAGGTCATTTAGCACTTAAAAGAAAAAAGCTGGCCCTGGCACCAATTTCACACTTATTTCTACAGCAGTTGGTTGCACTGTGCCAAATCTGACTGAAATCGAACATGCCTGTAAAGAACCTAATGCCTTTAGTCAAATGCCTTACCTCAAATACTTAAGGGCTAAGAAATCCATACTGAACTCACACAAGCTAACTGCTTCCAAATACCCTCTTTGAAATAAAGCTATTATTAGTTCATTAATCCAAAGATTAAGTGTTTATTGTATACTCAAGTGAAAATGGGACTAAAACCCCACCAGAATAGCTAAAAATTTTTTAAAAATACCCACAAAAAAAATTATAGTATTAAGTGTTGATAAAGGTGAAAAGCAAATGGAATTCTCATCTATTGCTGGTGGGAGTTTAAACTGATATAACTATTTAATTAATTAACTCATCCATTTATTTTTAATCCTCACCCAAGGATATGCTTTTTATTGATTTTAGAGAGGAAGAAGGGAGAGAGAAACATCAGTGTGAGAAACACTGATCAGCTGCCTCCTGCACATGCCCCAGTCAGGGAACAAACCCACAGCCAAGGTATGTGTCCTGACCAGGAACTGAACCAGCAACTTTTTTCAGTGTACCAGATGATGCTCCAACCAACCCAAGATGAAACTGATATAACTGCTTTAGAAAACTGCTTGTCAATACCTACAATACCTACTAAAGCGAAGCACATACCCCATGAATCAACAACTGTACTCCTGTGTATGAGGTCTGTCCAGAAAATATCCAGACACTGTTAATAAAATGAGAACCGTTTGCACATTGATGTAACCTGGCAGCCAAGGAGAGTGGACTGGAATGCACATATGTGAATAATGACGACTTTACTGTACTAGTCAGGGGTGCGGTAGACACTGTTGAGTAAGCATGTGTACTGTGTGGCTGTTGCATTCAAAATGACTGAGTGAGTAGAGCAAAGAATCTGCATTAAATTTTGTGTTAAGCTTGAACATTCCTCCATGGAAACTATCAGGATGATTCAGAAGGTTTTTGGGGATGATGCAATTAGTACAGCGCAAATTGAAGTATGGCACAAACACTTCCAAGATGGTCGAGAATCTGTTGAAAGCGATCCAGATTCTGGAAGGTCTGCAACAAGCAGAACACCTAAGAATGTTGAACGTGTAGGGTTATAATCAACAAAGATTGGCAACTGACAGTTTGAGAACTAGAAGTTGATCTGGGGACAAAAACTACTGTGTCCGAGATTTTGATGCAGGATCTTGTCATGAAATGTGGCAAATTCGTTCCATGGCTTCTGCTACCAGAGCAGAAGGAATACTGTGCTGCAGCTGCTAATGACTTGATTCAAACAGCTACCAATGAACCAGATTTCCTCAAGAAGGTCATAGCTTTGAAGGGGACTGAGGCGTCACTATCTTATGTACAGTGTTTCTTGTACCTTCTTCAATAAATTTTTCCTATTACATGGCAAGATACTCTCTGGACAGGCCTCATACCCAAGAGAAGTGAGTGCATATGTCCGCCATATGTACAAGAATGTTCATAGCAGTTTTATTCACAATAGCCAAAATATAAAAACCAAGATGTCCATCAACAGGAAAAACAAATAATTAAACTGAAGTCATACAATGAAAATTCAGCATACAATGAAACACTACACAACACTAAAAAAGAATAAACTACCACTAAATCTAACAACATGAATAAATCTCAGAGTCAATACTGAGGGGGGGGGAAATAGACACAAGAGTGTATATTGTATGATTCCATTCATGTGATGTCCAAAAACAAACAAAAACTAATCTATGATTATGTAAGTTAGATCTATGGTTACCTCTTGAGGTGGTAGTATGAATAGGTGGGAGAGTGAAAGAACCTTTTGGGGTACTATAAAAGTTCTACATGCTGATCTGAGTGGTGGTTACAGGGGTATATACAAATGTACAAAAATCATCAAGCGATACACTTAAGATGGTTCACTTCACTTTAAGTAGTAACATATCTTAATTAAAAAATAAATAAAACAAAAACACATAGCACAGTAATATTGAAAAGACTTACGGTAAGTGAAAAAGCACGTGAAATTACACACTTGTGAGTCTATTATTGTAAGCAAACATGTTAAGTGAATAGAATTTTTTTAGGTAGTGTGATTAGACATGACTGAAGATGATGATCCCTTAGTGAAGGATAAAGAGACTAAAGACACAAAGTTTTAAGTAAACTAGTCTAAATGAGTTACATGATTCTCTTGAACCATCAGTCTAACAGATTTGAGCGGTTGTCTTGCTTTCTCAATACATTATATTTTTGGTGCACAGGGAATCTTCTAAAATTCCAATTTGACCCACATTGGTATAGAATTGAAATCTCTGAATATAGAATAATATGACTCCAGAATAATGATGAAATGTTTGTACTTTAGACGGATGTTTTTATTGCCTGTTTTTAAAGAATACATACACATATTTTGTCAGCCAATATGGCTTTCTCCACTTGAGAATTCTGAACAATTCTTTTCCTTCTAAACATGGCGACCTACTTAAATACATGGTGATACACAAATCCTATGGCCATTCTGCCCTTTCAACAATGAAGACATTGTTTTCTTTCTTTAGTGTCCTGCTCAAATTGATATGACTTTCAAATGCTGCAAGCAATATGACTCTTTGATGAATAAGATTCTGACTGATGTCTGGCCTAGTATCTAGAACTGAAATACAGAAAACAGTAAAACTCTTCAAATCTGTTACTTAACACCTCTGGACAAGTCTCTGGGGCCTAGCTCCTCTTCTATAAAATGGTGGCACTGGACTAGAGCTAAATAAAGTCTCTAAGGTATGTTTTGGTTCTATCATTTTACTATTTTACTGATGTTGAATTATAAACAGAAATATTACTATTGACCAAATTCACTAAGCCATACTTTACACTAGAAACTAAATATTCATAATGTAATATTACCAGTGCTACATTTAAACAAATGTCAGAAAAGGTAAACAGAAAGCAAATGTTTACTGAACAATACAATGTATGATGAATATCACAATGACCTTGAAAAATATACATGGTTATGAATGCAGTAAGTTAATATTTAACTTTATAAATTGGTGTTTAAGTTAGTTCATATATCTTAAATGCAATTTCATATATCACACAACATAAAGCTGGATAATGTTAAATGGCTCATCAGGTCTATTCCAAAGTATTACTATTAGCATTACAAAAATGTTAATATTAAAATCCTATCAAGAATGCATACTGTACAGTAAATAAATACTTAACTGGTAAGTCTCATTAGCAAAACTGGGTTAAGATGCCCATAAAGTTTCAGAGGAGCAGTACCACCTGCTACTTCTATCAATCCCAATGGATTTTTCCCTAAGAAGTTAGTTTGGTTTAAATGTTCAATCCATATGTAAGATTTATATACAATCTGATTATTTTTTAAGAGAAAGAAAAACTAGGTTTACCTTATCCAGTCTCTTTTGCCAGCTGTCCTCACGTTTTACCATTAGTTCAATACAATGAGAAAGTGTAGCAAGGATTCCAGCGGTAGTTGCTTTAAAAGTTATTGCCTCCCCTTTAAAGTCTATGCCATTAATTCCTTTCGGTGTTACCTGTGGAAACACTGAAAAAGAAAGTTATTCACTGAAAATCTTTCTAATGAAAAAGTAATTCTTCACACCTTAAAAACTGTTTAGAATACTAGCAAATCAGAGTAGCCTTTCAGAATATATTTTTCCTTCTGTTGGCCAACATTTAAAAATTTCCATCCATACTCTATCAACAAAGAAGCTTGTGGCAGCAAATATACTTTCAAGCCCTTTTTTCTAGATTCTATTTTCTGAAATTTATTTGCTGTGCTGCACGCAGTGAATAAAGTGTAAGGAGCAATACTTTAACAGTTAACTCTCTGACAGCTTAGAGTAGGGCCTAATTACGGCAAGAACTGTGTTACATTTTGAGAAACCTAGAATTAAAAAAAAAAATCTGAAGATAAACTGTACGGTTGAATAAGACAATATAAAAATTTTAAATAAATGTCCAAATTTAAGTCCAGGACCAATGCACACATTAAATTGTTTTTTATGTTCATATTTTATAATATTAATTTGGAGGTAGCCTTTGACTGAAATAAAAAAATCTTAAAACTAACCAGATGCAAACAAGAGAACATAGTTATCTTCTACTATTAGCTACTAAGAAAGCGTTGCAATAGAACTCTTATAAATGAAAATAAGGATACTTTGACCTTTAAAAACTCTTATGTAGATATGACAGCAAAGTACAATTCATGAAAGAACAAACTGATAAACTACTTCATCAAAATTTAAGTGTATGCTCTTCAAAGCATAGTTAAAAGAATTACAATTGTAGTTATGTGAGATAGGTAAGTCTGGAGCTCTAATACACAGCATGATGACTATAGTAAATAATACCGCACTGCTAGAAATTTGCCAGCAAGTAGGTTTCAGGTGCTCTCATCACCAAGAAAAGGTAATTATGTGAAATAATGTGAATTAGTTTGATCATAGTTATCATTTTTCTATGTACACCAAATCATCACATTGTACATCTTAACTGAGAGAAAATCTTTATAAAGCCTATGTCTGATAAGGACTTGTATCCTTCATAAATCTGTATTATAAATCAACATAGGATGTTAACATATTCTATATTCAATATATATAGAATATATATTGTAATCCCCAAACTAAAAAATAAGAAAATATGTAACAATAAAAAATTGGACAAAAATTTTGAATATACGCTTCACCAGGGAAGAGAGAAGATGGCAAAATGCACATGCAAAGATGTTCAATACCATTAGTTACTAGGGAAATGCAAATTAAAAACAACAGTGAGATACCCCTACTACAACCTTTGAGAAGGCTAAAATTTAAGAAAGACTGACCATGACGAGATCTGGAGGAATTCGGGCTCTCATACATGGCTAGTGAAATATACTTTGCCGTTTTTTTAAAAGTTAAGGATACCCCTACCATATAATCCAGGCATTCTACTACTAAGTATTTACTCCAACAGAGGAGTGAGTATACAAACTGTGGTATATCAACACAAGGGAATACTACTCAGCAATAAAAAGCAATCAAATACTGATAATATGCACTAACAATGATGAATCTCAAACTAAGAAAGGAGCCAGGACAAAAAAACCCCATAAACTGTGTAAGTCTATTTGTATTAAATTCTTAAAAATGCAAACTAACCTATAGTGACAGAAAAGAGATCTGTGGTTGTTTAGGAAGAGAGGAGGGATAATAGAGGGAATGAAGGAACATTTTTTGAGGGTGACAGACATGATAATAACCTTCATAAAAAAAATTCTTACCCAATATATTTTTATTGATTTGAGAGAGAGAGGACGAGAGTGAGTGAGAAACTTCTCTTCTCTTCTCTCCTCAGCTACACCCCTACACAATACACACCCTGGCCGGGGATCCAACCCACAATCTAGGTCTGTGCCCTAACTGGGAATTGAATCCATAACCTTTTGGTGTACGGGACAATGCTTAACCCAAGTAATCCACTGGGTTGGGGCAATAATGATCTTAACTGTGGTAATAACATCAAAACTTACCAAATTGTACATTTAATTATGTGGTTTATTCTATATTAATTATATCTTAATAAAGCTGTTAAAAACATTATTTTATCCTTATATTTTCTCTTAAATCTTTTCTGTCATTGCAGCTTCTACATTTTCTATCACTCTTACCAAGATCGTGGCTTTCTTATAAACTGTTTTTATTAATACTCAACTTAGACATTCAAGTCATCTGTGTCTTATATAACACAATGTGTACAATTGTAATAATGGGCCCTCCATGCTAAATGCCTGCTAATTTACATACTTGTCAGTACAAGAGGAAAGAGCAACATGAAATGTCCTTGAAAAAACTCTACAAATAAGGAAATGTACCATTTCAGCTGCACTTAATACTTTTAGAAGCATCCACCTGAAATTCTTTCCAGAATGATAGTGGGGTTGTGTAAGAGATTTTTAGGCTTTCAAACAGTTGATATTTTCAACATTTAGTGTTTCACACATAGTACAGTCTCTGAAATAAATGTCTCATGTTACATTCTGTTTGGAAATGAATGTATGAAGACAAAACTTCATCTTAATTTGTCATCTACTAGGCTCCCCTAAATATTGGTTATTTTGATTTTTGTTCCAAGTCTCTTATACTGTATACTGTAAAAGTATATTAACAATGATAGTAAAACTTAAGCAAAACCTGAAAGTACTTGATAATTTTAGATGAGCATATGTATCTAATATTTCAGCTGAAAATAAGGGAAAGGCGATCTTAAAAAGACAAGGTAACCATGCCTACTGGGATAATGATCATTTTAGTAAAAAAAGTAGAAAATATGTGAATGTAACCACACATATGAAAGGTAGAAATGAAAGAAATTAAAAACCTATAATTTTTAAAGTACTTAGGCTCCAAAAATTATCATTCAGATTTATAGTTCTTTCAGTTGACCTCTGACCTTACACACTTCAATAATCTTTTTTAAATGATTTTATTTATTTATTTTTAGAGCAAGGGGAAGGGAAGGAGAAAAAGAGGGAGAGAAACACCAATGCACATACGAGATAGATACATCAACTGGTTGCCTCTCGCACGCCCCAAACTGGGGACCTGGCCCGAAACCCAGGCATGTGTCCTCATTGGGAATCGAGCCTGCAACCTTCTAGTTTGCAGGCTAGCGCTCAACCCGCTAAGGTACACCAGCCAGGGAAACTTCAATAATCTTCTAAAGGTACTAACAATCAGACAATCAAGGTACCTGTCAGATAACATGAACATGTCAAAAAAAAAAAAAAAGTGCTGACAGAAGCTGAGAGATTTGTAATTCCTTCATTTCATGAAGGCTCTCAAATACACTATTCCGAATAGTAGACAACCGAAGGGGGAATCCTTACAGTTTCTGTGCTGAGTTGTTTTTCCTTTCCCAGCACGAAGTATTCCAAATGACCCTGCACCCCCACACAGGGGCAGAAAAGAACTGGTGGAAAAGTCCTTCTGAACATACAGGATGGCAAATATATTTAAATCTCTCCTCACCTGTCCACTATGACCCTGATATCACTTATAGTAGGGTCAACAATCAATTGGTTTAGAACTACTGGCCTATTATAGATATGATTACGCTAACAAAATAAATTATATTTGGCTAAGAAACTATTCAAAATATTCTCACATAAAATCTGTAAGCTAGCTTTGGATAGTGTGGCTCAGCTGGTTGGAGCTGTACCTGTAACCAAAGGGTTGTGGGTTCGACCCCCAGTCAGGCCACATACAGGAATCAACCAATGAATGCATGAATAAGTGGAACAACAAATCAGTGTTTCTCTCCTGCCCTCTCTCTCTCTAAAATCAATACATTACAAAAAAAATAAATAAATAAAATAAAAATTCACTCAAATTTTTTCTAAGATCTTTATAGTCTTAGCTTTTTAATTCATTTTGAGTACATTTCTATATTTGGTGTGAAGTAGGGGTTCAACTTCATTTTTTTCCACATGGAAATCCAGCTGCCCAGCATTACCCCAAAACACTATTTTTCCTCATTGAATTGTCTTGGTACTCTTGTGAAAACTGATTTACTGTAAATGTGTTTATTTCTAAAGTCTCAATTCTATTCCTCTGATCTGTATGTCTCTCCTTATGTCAGTACCATACTTTACTGTTGCTTTACTAAGTTAGGATATCAGAAGTGTGAGTCCTCCTACTTTGTCCTTTTTCAAGACTGTTTTTGCTATTCTGGGTCGTCTGTACTTCCATATGAATTGTAGGATCAGCTTCTCCACTTTTGCAAAAAAAAGTAACTGGGACTTTTGTAAGGACTGCATTAAATCTATAGGTCAATTTGGAGAATACTGAATTCTAAACAATATTAAGTCCCATGTACATGGGACATCTTTCCATTTATTTAGGTCTTCTTTAAGTTTTTCATAATGCTTTGTTATCTTCAGAGTAGAAGTTTTATGCTCTTTTGTTAAGCTTATTCCTAAGTATTTAACTCTTTTTGATGCCATTATAAATGAAGTTGGTTACTAAATTATATTTTCATTGTTTGGTGCTAGTGTATTAAAAATACAATTGATTTATGTATTGATTTTATATATACCCTACAATCTTTCATAACTCACTTATCACCTCTAAGTTTTTTAGTGAATTCCTTGTATTTTCTCTATATAAGATAATGGCTTCTTCAGAATATAGTTTAAATTATTCCTTTTAAATCTGGATACCTTTTATTTGTTTTTCCTCCCCAAGTGTCCTGGCTAGAACCTCTAACACAATGTTGAAAAGGGGCAAGAATGAACATGCTTGTCTTGTTCCTGATCATAGGAGAAAAGCATTCAGTCTTTCACCATTAAGTGTAATGTTAATTGTTGGCTTTTCGTAGATCCTTTTTATCAGGGTATCCATTCCTAGTTTTTTTTTTTTTTTTTTTGTTTAAATCATGAAAGAGTATTAGATTTTGTCAAGTGATTTTCTGCATCTATCGAGATGATCATTGGTCTTAGCCTTTATTATATTGATATTATTACATTAATTGATTTTTGAATGTAAATTAACTTTCCATTCTGGGGTAAATCCCATCTGGTTATAGTGCATAATCCTTTTTCTATGTTCCTGGATTTGGTTTGGCAGTTATTTAGGATTTTTATCTATATTTATAAGATACATTGATCTGTAGTTTTCTTGTGATATCTTCGCCTAAAATATTTTGGTTCTGAAATCAAGGTAAAACCAGCCTCCAATTCTATTTGTAAAAAGAATTTGTGAAGAACTGGTAGTAAGTCTTCTTTAAATATTTGGTAGAATTCACTAGGGAAGCCATCTGAACACTGGCTTTTCTTTGTGGGAAGTTTATTACTCATATATCTTTCTACTTATTATTGGTCTAGCTGCATTTCCTATATTTTCTTAAGTTAACTTCAATAGTTTGCATCTTTTTAGGACCTTAGGCCATTTCGTTTAAATTACTGAATTTGCTCGCATACACTTGTTCATAGCATTCACCTATAATCCTTTGTTTTTGTAAAGTCAGTAGTAATGTCCTCCCTTCCACTTCTGATTTTAGTTATTTGAGTCTTCTCATTTTTTCTTGATCAGTTTAGCTAAATGTTTATCGGTTTTGTTCTTTTCAAAGAACCAACTTATAATTTCATTGAATTTCTGTAGTTCTAAAAATTCTCTTTCTTATTTTATCATAAATGTGTTCCAGCTACAAATTTCCCTCTAAGCATTGCTTTAGCTGCAGCCCATAAATTTTGGTGTGGTGTGTTTTTGCTTTCATTCACCTCACAGTACTTTCTAATTTCCTTTGTGATTTCTCCTTTGACCCACTGGTTATTTATGAGTGTTAAGTTCTACATATTTGTGAATTTCCCAAATTTCCGTTATTGATTTCCAATTTCAGTCCATTGTGATTGGAGGACATGTTCTGTATGATTTCAATCCTTTAAAATTAATTAATTCTTGTTTTATGGGCAAGCATAAGGCCTATCCTAAAGGTTCCATGTGTAATTGCGAAGGATATATAATTTCCTATTGCTGGGAGTTCTGTAGATGTCTACAAGGTTTGTTTGTTTTATACTATTTAAGCATTTTATTTCCTTGTTATCTTCCAACTTCTTCTGTCCATTATTGAAAGTTAGGTATTTAAGTCTCAAACTATTACTATTGAATTGTTTTTTTTTTTCCTCTTCAATTCGGTTAGTTTTCGCTTCATGTATTGTGGGGCTCTGTTGTTACATGTAACTATGTGTATAATTGCATCTTTTTTATGGATTGACCTTTACAACCTCATAAAATCTCCCCTTTGTCACTAGAAACACACTGGGTTGGCCAAAAAGTTGTTTGGTTTTTTCTGTAAGATGGCTCTAGGCGCACGCAGTTGTCTAACTTCATTCTAAACAATTTTGTTAGATTGTACTATGACAGCTTTCATATCAATGTGCATTAAAAAAAAACTTGTGGTTTGCAAAGTTTCGTGCTGGAGATTTCTCACTGGATAATGCTCCACAGTTGGGTAGACCAGCTGAAGTTGATGGCAATCAAACTAAGACATTAACTGAGAACAATCAATATTATACCACACAGGAGATAGCCGACGTACTCAAAATATCCAAATCAATACTTATTGATGAAAATGAAAAAATGTGTCTTTTACAGAAAAACCATATGAACTTTTTGGTCAACTTAATAAATTAAGGTGATACAGAATAGAAGAAAATTTACATTAGACATAAGAACTTTGTTCACAGATAATTAAGGAAACAGTTCTTCCACCATATATAACTCTTGAGGTCTTTAACTATGGTAGTTGTTTTCTTATCCAAAAATTTTTCCTCTTGTGTAATCTTCAAGTTAATTGTCTTTCTTTTGGAAGCTTTATTCCTGCTCAAGTTTTTCTCCCTCCCCTCCAACCAAAAATATCCTAGTAATATTTACTGCTTACTAACTAGTTCTAAATGTTTAAAACTTTAGCATACTCACTATCAAAATATGTGATTCAGACCTAATCTTTAATTATGGCCTTAATGGTGAGACTCATTACAATTATTTGAAGATTCCACTGTCTTGTAAGACAAAGCTTTTTAGATCCTAAGCCTTAACACCCTATCAGTATTTGAGAGATGACTGACATAACCTAATCCCAGACTACAATCGATAGTACCAGATTTAAAGGCTAAATGTTCTACTTTACCAAATTATATACAATGCTTCTAATTTACTTCTAGAGGTTAATCAAAGAAAGATACTTTCTACCTATGGTGATTAACAAGAGTTAATTTCCATTAACACTACGAAAGGAATTTTTTGAAACAGTGACTTCCAAAAGTGTACTGAAAACATGACTCATAATTAAAAAAATTATGCAGATAGCTTGTGTAAGACATCTTCTAAATGACAGCAATAACCCTGCCCTCTGCTGGTTGGTCTCAGATCTCTCTTCAAAAGAGATGCTGGGGTTATCCTCAAATGTCTAGAGATCTGGTTATCTGTTCACATTTAAGAGTTTGAAACTGGAAACTCTGTATGCACTAGTAGGATTTTTTAACCAGTGGAACTCATCAAAGGGTGCCCTGGTAGTGAGACAGCTTTTTCATGATGGTCCCTTGAAAATCTCTATTTATAGGTCTTTCTCTATGTCCGTTAGTGCCCCCAGAGTTACTTTTTAATTTTGCATCAGAAAATATATGTCTGGTTGATAGGTATTCTGGAAAGAGGGTTATAGAAAGGAGCTGGGGATTGCAGCTTTCAGTATGTAAACTTTCATTTACTCCTTGGCTACCAATTCTCAGAGATAAGCAGAATAGTGACACTGTTAGATTTCAATATTCAGTATATAAATTTCCACTAATCATTTTATCAATAGGCTGATACACCTATCTTTCACTGTGCCAGGTACTCCTGAATCTATAACTCTCCAGTTCAATTTCTACAGGAAATAAGCTTCCATTCTCTTTTGGAGAATGTAAGTGTGGTAGCCAGCTGTATGTGGCATGGCAGATTGGACTGTGAGTTTTAAAACTTCCTACAATAATATTTCCAATATCCAAACAAAATATTTTTCTATTAAAGCAAATTATTCATTGTGAAGTGAAAATGTAACTGAAAAAAACTTCCCAAAATAAGCCTTTAATTTCATAAAGATATATAAACCTAGGTGACTCAGTAAGGTTCAGCATTTCAGTTCCAAGGTATAAGAACAACTCTGTAATAAGCTAGTATTTTGCAAAATTGGGAAGAGCTAGGTTATAAGGAAAAAGTAGAGAGCCACGATGAAATTAAGAAATAAGAAAAGGAAAAGGTTGGGGAGAGAAGCATTAAGTTTTAGTATCAATATTCAGATAGACTATTACTATATGCTCCCGAAATAAAAAATTACTTCCATGCATAAAACAGTTTAAAAAAATTATTTGAAAATATGATAGCCACAGATTTTTATTTCATAGTCCTTCATAACTTCAGCAAAAAAAAAGCACAATTAAATTAACTTATTATTTAATGAAAGAATGTATGTTTTATCTATATGTCTTTTTCCAGAAGAAACGTTTACATTCAACAAGTTCCACAGCTTTTAAAATTAATCACATGTTAAGATACAAAACAAGTTTCAATAAATTTAAGATTAAAATCATATCAAGAATCTTCTCTGACCACAATGCCATGAAACTAGAAATCAATCACAAGAAGAACACTGAAAAACACACAAAGACATGAAAGCTAAATAATATGTTATTAAACAATGAATGAGTCAATGAGGTCAAGGAGGAAATCAAAGGATGTCTTGAAACAAATGCAAGTGAGGACACAAAAGCCCAAAATCTGTGGGACACTGGAAAAGTAACCCTAAGAGGAAAATTCATTTGCACTACAGGCCTATCTCAAAAAACAAGAAAAAGCTCAAATAATCTAACTTCACACTTAAAGGAACTTGAAAAGAAACAAGAAAAAAAGCTCAAAGTAAGTACAAGGAAGGAAATAATAAAGATCAGAAAAGAAATAAACAACGTAGAGTCTAAAAAAAATGATTCAAAAGATCAATGAGCCCAAGAGCTGGTTCTTTTGAAAAGATAAACAAGGTTGACAAACCTTTAACCAGGCTCATCAAAAAGAGAAAGGGCCCAAATAAATAAAATAAAATAATGAAAGAGGAGAAATAACAACTGACACCAAAGAAATACGAAGTGTTGTAAGGCAATATTATGAACAACTATATACAAACAAACAGGACAACCTAGACAAAATGTACAATTTCCTAGAAACATACAATCTTTCAAAATTAAATCAGGAAGATTCAGAGAATCTGAATAGACAGACTATACCTAGTTCATCTGAAGCAGTAATAAAAAAACTTCCAACAAACAAAAACCCTGGACTGGATGGCTTCACAGGAGAATTTTACCAAACATTCCAGGAAGACTCTCCTCCTCAAACTATTTCACAAAATTCAAGAGGAAGGACGCCTCCCAAACTCATTTTACGAGGTCAGCATTATCCTAATTCCAAAACCAGATAGACACTACAAAGAAAGAAAATTACAGACCAATATCCCTGATGAACATAGATGCTAAAATCCTCAACAAAATATCAGCAAACTAAATACAGCAGCAATTCATCAAAATGATCATACACCATAATCAAGTGCAATTTATTCCAGGAATGCAAGGTTGATACATTTGTAAATCAATAAATGTGATTCACCACGTAAACAAAATGGAGGATAAAGCCACATGATCACACCAATAGATGCAGAAAAAGCTTTTGATAAAATCCAGCACCCATGTATGATCGAAACTCTCAGCAGAGTGGGAATAGAGGGAACATGCCTAAACATAATAAAGGCCATATACGACAAACCCACTGCCAGCATCATACTCAATGGTCAAAAACTACAAGAGTTCCCTTTAGCATCGGAAACAAGACAGGGATGTCCGCTTTCATCTCTCTTATTCAACATGGTACTGTAAGTCCTAGCCATAGCAATCAGACAAGAAGATATAAAAGGTATCCAAGTTGGAAAGGACGAAGAAAAACTCTTTATTTGCAAATGACATGATACTGTACATAGAGAACCCCAAAGATTTCACCAAGAAACTACTAGAACTGATATATCAATTCAGCAAAGTAGCAGGATACAAAATTAATATCCAGAAATCAGTTGCATTTTTATCTGCCAATAACGAACTAACAGAAAGGGAGATTAAGAAAACAATCCCATTCACAATTGCTATCAAAAGAATAAAATACCTAGGAATAAACCTAACCATGGATGTAAAAGACCTATATTTGGAAAATTATAAGATACTGAAGAAGATACAAATTAAGTGGAAGCACATACTGTGTTAACGGATGGGAAGAGTTAACATCATTAAATTGTCCATACTACCCAAAGCAATCTATAGATTCAACACAATTCCTATCAACAGTCCAATGATGTTTTCACAGGACTAGAACAAATACTATATGGAACCACAAAAGACCCTGCACAGCAATAGCGATCCTGAGAAAGAAGGACAAAGTTGGAGGACTCACACTACCTAATATCAAACTACGCTACAAGGCCACAGTAATCAAAACAGCTTGATACTGGCATAAAAACAGGCACATAGATTAATGCAACAGAATAGAGAGCTCAGAAATAAACCCACACATTCACAGTCAACTAATATCCCACAGAGGAAGCAAGCACATACAATGGGTTAAAGGTAGTTTATTCAATAAATAGTGTTGGGAAAACTGGACAGATACATGCAAAAAATTAACCAGATCACCTTCTTACACCACACAAAATAATAAAATCAAAATGGATCGAAGCGTTAAATTTAGACCGGAAGCCATAAAAACCGTAGAAGAAAACATAGGCAGCAAAATCACAGACATTTGCTTGTAGAAATTTTTTAGCAGATCTACCTGGGGAAGGGGATCAAAATAAAAAATAAATGGACTACATCAAATTAAAAAGGTTTTGCACAGAAAAAGAAATCATCAACAAAATAAAAAGACAAGCCACAGAATGGGAGAACATATTCACTGATACATCTGCTAAGGGGTTAATATCCAAAATTTATAAAGAACTTACAAAACTCAACACCAAAAAAACAAACAACCCAATTAAAAAATGGGCAAAGGACCTGAAGAAACACTTCTCCTAAGAGGATGTACGGATAGCGAATAGACATATGAAAAGATGCTCAATGTCACTAATCATCAGAGCAATGCAAATTAAAACCATGATGAGATATCATCTCACGGCTGTCAGGATGGCTACCATCAATAAATCAACAAACAAGTGTTGGCAAGGCTGTGGAGAAAGGGGAACTCTTGCACTGTTGGTCAGAATGCAGATTGGTGCAGCCACTGTGGAAAGCAGTATGGAGATACCTCAAACAATTAAAAATGGATCTGCCTTTTGACCTAGTGATTCCACTTATATACAAAGAAACCAAAAACACTAATTTGAAAAAACATTAGCACCCCTATGTTTACTGCAGCATTATTTACAATCACTAAGACTGAAAGCAGCCCAAGTGTCCAACAGTACATAAGATGATAAAACCACCACAGGACATTTACGAAATGGACTACTACTCTGCTTTAGAAAAAAAGGAAATTTTACCCTTTGCAACAGTATGGATGGACTTGGAGAACATTATGCCAGGTGAAATAAGCCAGTCACGGAAAGATAAATACCATTATGATTTCGCTCAGATGTGGAATCTAATGAACGAACTGAACCAACAGGAAAATGGTGACAGACTCATGGATAGAGTAGGATGACAGCTGGGTGGGGGGGGCAAATGGGGGGGGAGGGGTGGAGAGGTTGAACAAAAAGGAAAAAGGACTCATGGACATGGACAACAGTGTGGTGACTGCTGGGGGAGGGAGATATAAGGTGACTAAATGGTAATGGAAAAAAATACAATAAAAATTTAATTAAAAAATTACTACTTAGGTAATTATTCTTTTTTAAAAATATTTTATTTATTTATTTTTAGAGAAAGGGAGGGAGAAATAAGAGAGAAACATCAATGTGTTGTCTTTCGTGCACCCCAACTGGGGACTTGGCCCGCAACCCAGGCATGTGCCCTGACTGGGTATCAAACCAGCAACCCTTTGGTTTGCAGGTCAGTGCTCAATTCACTGAGCCACATCAGTCAGGGAGGTAATTGTTCTTGTTATATAGTTAGTGATTACATAACTTTAGAAAGTTATAGTTTATTCAGCTGAGGGAGGAAAATATACTACTTACACTTTTCCTTATTGCCGTTGGTATTATGCAAGAAGTCTCCATCAGAACGTGTTGTAGGAAAGTCATCTTCATCATCTTCTACCACTAAATAAAATACATTTGAGGATATTAGGATGAAAGAAAAAAGAAATTAACTAGTTTATTCTTATGTTCAGCTGAGTCAATATATTCTGGATTCTTTGAGTACAAGATCTTATTCCTCTTTGTATTTTCAGTGCTTATCAAGGTATGCCCAATAAATATGCTGCAGAATGCCTTTAACACATTATTATAAAAACTGTATACCTATTCTCATTTGTGTAAGGGATGGTATTAAGCTATGAGTTATTTTGCCCTTTAGTCTTTCTACCTCTTCCTCCCAATCTTGGGGCAATTTCATAATTCCATCAGAGGTCTACAAGGGCTGAGCAGGACTGAAAGAGTATAACTTTCATGCAGAGGATACTTCAGCTGGCCTCCGGGGGTTCCTAAATTTATCACTACTGAATATGCAGGGAAAAAAGTATGACTTACAGATGTGACATCAATTTTCATTCATCTCAGTGTGTCTGTATCTGGAGATCCCTTTTAACTCAATTCCAGAAAAAAAAAAAATACCCTGCATTCTCCTCTGCCTACCTCTTTGTTCTATGTCCTCTTTTTCTACTGCCTAACATGCTTTAATTCTCTGCACTATATATTCCATTTTTAATGCAATTTTCTCGACCTTGGTAACCTTATCCTCTGTTTTCTATCAAGTGTTTTTATGGCTTATTTTATTATGTTTTGAGGAACTCTCTTTCTACAGAAAGAATATTTCATTCTAAGCTGTTGAACTTCTTGACTGTATCTCTTTACCTCAGAGGTAATTTGGTTTTATAAGGAACATCTCATCCATTTTAGGTTCTCTCCAATACGTGCAAAGCCCATTCCTATTCCTTATTCCCTCCCTTGACTAAATGGTAAAAATCACCATGGAAAACACCTTTATTCTGTATTGCTATTTCTAATTACTGGGCTATTTCATTTTATCACTTGACAATTTTGCTACTTATCCATAACAACTTTTTCAAACCATACACGCTGCTATTATCTACTAACACCTATTCTTCATTTCTGTCCCACTAGCTGATACCAATATCTGATTTGACACTTTTCTTTTCCATGCTCATCATTTCTTAGACTTCAATATCCATATTGAAGCCTCTGAAGATGCCTAAATCCCAAGATTAATCAGATTCTCAAATCCTGTGGATATTCATTGTCTTATCAATCATTTTCAGATATGGTCAATTCTAGGAATTCATTAACAGAGCACACTGTTCTGTTTCTAAGTCAGTATTCATCATCAGGTAAGATTCTGACCTTGACTCACTATTACTGATTAACTGCTCTTCAATACTGAAAGATTTACTTTTCACTCATTTCATTAGTGCCTGCTTTGGGTTACTGAAAATTCACTTTCGTATCCCTAACCATCCAACAGCTTAGTACCACCAAACAGGGATTTTCAACCTTCTTTTTCTAGCCTAATATTCAATACATAAAACTGATGAAAACAAGCGCCTCTCTGCGTAAGAGTGGCCCTCTCCATTTCCTTCCCAACCAAGAACTCCTTTTCCATTCTTGAGGCACCTTTGAGGAGTATCTGACATGGTTTGGAACCACTGTCCCCCATCCCAATCAGACTGGTTTCCTTCACCAACACTCAAAGCAATTACGCTAAATTCTATCTTTGGATCTTGCACATCCCTGCTTTCCTTATCCCTGAAATAACCCAAATCAGCTACGTTAATACTACTAGCTATTATTTATTGGGTTTGGGTTTTTGTTTTTGTTTTTGCTATTAAGCACAATTCTAACATGTATAATTCTCATTTTAATTGTCACAAGTGTTTGTGTAGAATATAACATCTATTTTACAACTGAGAAAACAGATACAGAGAAATGTTTCCTCAATAAACAGAAGAGACTTTCCTTTGATGTGGTACATATGTCTTGTTTTAATATCAAGCAGTATGTTTAGGATAAAAATAATGTCTTCTACTTCTGTAATCCCAGAGTAGCTAAGACCTAAAGGGTTAATTAAATCTTATTGAAGTATGTGTGGGAGTGGTGGGGGATCAGGTTAGGACTGCCTTACTAGCAATTCTGATAAAACATTTTACATGAAAACACTGATGATCACCTAAAATAGAAAAAGGGTTTGCTATTATCATTTCAATGACACACTTACTGAAGAGCAGTAATTCTTAAAATTCACAGACTTAGTTTTGATAATTTGATAAAAGTGTACCTATAGAGATCCTAGACTTTGGTCAGCAACCCTGATCTACAAAGTAGAAAACTAAGGTCCATGTCCTTAGTTCAACTTTATTTAGCATATATTCTTAGAAATATCAATATTTCTTAAAATAGCATTTATAGAAAAAGAGCCAATTGCTACAGGCAGAATTTGACAAAATTCATGTCAAAGTCCTAACTCTCCTGTATCTCAGAATGTAATTATACTTGGAGACAGGGATTTTACAGAGGTGATCAAGTTCAAATGAGGTCATCCGGGTGGGCCCTAATCCAATAGGACTGGTTTTCTTATTAGAGGAAGAAATTTGGACACAGACACAGAAGAAAGATTGATATAAAGACACAGGGAAAAGATGAACATCTATAAAGCAAGGAGGGAGGCCTAGAACAGCTCCTTCCCTCGTGGTCCTCAAAGGGAACCAACCCTGCCAACAACTTGATTCCAGACATCAAGCCTCCAGAACTGTGAGAAAATAAATTTCTGTTGTTTAAGCCACCCAGTCTGTGGTACCTCATGATAGCAGTCTTAGCAAACTAATGCATTAGTGTACCACTGTTACTATTTACTCAAAATGAATAATGTTTAAAATCACATTTCAAATCTTCTACACAAACTGGTTACAACTGAATTCCAACTTCTATTCTTCCCACTATCACTTGTGTCCTTCAAATGCTATATACTTTTGGTGTGGATCATTTAAAAATAAACAAAGAATCCAATTTTGTATATATTCTGATTTTGTTTAAAGGGATATTTTCAAGAAAATGAAAATGGATATGTAATGTTTAATCTGATAAAGTTTTATACAGTCAGCTCTCTGTATCCACGGACTGAAATAATTTTTTAAAAGTTACGATGTTGCTGACATGTACTTTGTAACTAGGCTTACAATGGTTGTATCTGTACTAAACATGAACATACTTTTTCTTGTCATTATTCCCTGAACGATACATTATAACAACTATTTACATAGCATTTACATTGGACTAAGTATTATAAGCAATCTAGAGAGGATTTAAAGTATATAGGAGGATGTGTGTGGATTATTTGCAAATATTACTCCATTTCATATGAGGGACTTGAGTATCTGCAGATTATGGTATCAGCTAGGGGTCCTGAAACCAATCCCCCATAAATACTGAGGGACTATTATATATACATTTTCTTTTTGACAAAGGAGATATAGTTCACCTACATTTATTTTTAGAGAAATAAACATCAAATGTTAAAGAACCAAAAACTTAAAGCGTATCAAACACAAAGAACTTCAAAGCTACTTAATTTTGTCTAAATTTTAAGAATATGGACTTTTGCTATTGGTCAAGATGGAATAAAGGAACTGAATTTACCCTCTACAAGAAACTAAAATCTGCACAAAACATATAAAACTATGGTTTTCAAGACATTGTCTAGTAGGCAAAAACAGACAGTGATCCCTGAGCAGCCAGAACAAATGATGTGACCTCTATGATTGTCCAACTTACTGCCTTGGGAGAGAGACCAAGTTGTAGAGTAAGAAGGAACCCAGGAGGAGCCCAGCAGACTCTATGAGGTGAGGAAATGGAGCTGAGTGTCCAAGGGACAAAGGCAACTAGAGTTCACAAGGCAGAGTACTAGAGAGGAGAGAGCTGTATATAGAAAGAACCCAGAAGATTGACAGAAGGTCCCCTTGAGTATTTAGTAGAGTACTGATAGCACATATAAATGAGGGAATTACAGAGGTCAGGAAAAGAATCATTTGAAAGGATTCCAAGAAACAGTATCCAAAGCCAACATGGGGCAAGGAAAAGTGTACTTGTGGTATATTACTTAAAGACAGACGGTGATAAATTAAATGTGTGTATGATAAACTGAAGTAGCCACTAAAATAACAATTATAAAGAGATAAAAATGGAATTATAAAAATATTCAATCCCAAAACACACAGAAAAAGGAAACAAAGAACAGAGAAGACAAAAAGGATATGAACTCAGATCAAACACATTTAGTAAGACCGAGAAATGAAATCATGTCAAGCAATTTAGTTATACTAGGAATAAACTTAGTGCTGTTTAGTAATAATTCTGCGAGTAGTGTACTTTTGCCTTACAGCAAGTACGAGAAAATTGAAGAACAAATGTTGACACCATCAGTAATATCTTCAGCCATAACAAAGAAAAAGTTCAAAACATACATTGTAAGTTAACTGGGGATCCTATCTCTCTTTAAAAAAACTCACTATAAATTGTTTTAAAATGCATACATGGTTCCATTATTAATTTCCTCTTCCATGAAAAAAAAGGCCACAGTAAGGGAGAGTGATGAGGAGGGAGAGAAAGAAAGGTGAAAAGACACAGAAAGGGAGGAGAACAAAGAGAGAGGGAGAAAGAGATCAATTGATTCCAGGCTGAAGGATTTAACACAAACATATGCTTGTCTTTAAGACTTATCATGGGGTAAATTTATTAGACATAATCATGTAAAAGGCCCCCTATTACTAAGATGACAGATACTTTATTTTTTTTTAAAACAAAATAAAGAGCTTAAAAACCATTTAAAAATCTTCAGTGGAATTTTGCATGAGTAATCAGATTAATTAAGATGTGTTATTAAAGTACACAAGTTATAGAGACACTGAAATCTGTTACATTGGGGGTTTGCAGCAAAAGTGACTATAATTACCTTTATCCGTTAAAGACATTACCCTTTAAGATCAAGAGGCTTTAAATCCATTCATTCTCCAAGTAAAAATAGTGGTAATAGCCTAATTAACCTTTATCCCTTTGAAGTTCATCCTTGGAGACAGCATCAGCACAGGCATCAAAGTACTTCTGTAGAGTATCAACTTGTCTACATAGGATATCTCTAAAGGTTTCCATTTCAGCCAATTTCTCACGTAAGCTGTGGCCTTTCTGCAAAGCACAAAAAGGGGGGACGTGATCTAAGTTAACAAAATGATAATTTAGTCCTATGGTATTTCATCACCTTTTAAGGCCAACATCTTATTAATGAGGGCCATGGGATAGGGAGAGCTGTCAAACTCAATGTAATATTCGCAGGTATTAACTTGAAACCAACTAATAGTGGATAGATAATGATAAGCCTGGAAGAAATAAGAGCAAATAAGCCTGACAATTTTCTCATGTAAAATTTAATGGTTTCAAATGACTGACATTGTGAGGAAAAATAGTGAGACTTTGAAATGGGCAAAACTATTACTGGATGTCCTTTCAAAGGAATGGTGTATGTCACCTATGGAACCTGGAGCACTTATGGAAACCTCAGGTTGTCTAATCGTATAGAAGTCTTTGATTTTATTATACTTGAGGTATTTTATAACTCTTTAAGTAGTAGAAAACTAAGAGTAATGTAAATGATTCTTGTCCATAGATATGCAAATAAACTTTGTTCAGTGGAGATATACTAGTTACTAATTTGTGGCTATTGAGCAGTTTTGCATGTATTAGCCAAATCATTTTGGCATTCTTCAGATTCTCCTATGAACCAAATTTTTTCTGTACATCTTATCTATTAATGAATGAAATAAAATCTTTGACATGTGCTCATTTTATATATTTATATTATATGAGTCATAAATTTTACCCCTTAAAAACTATTCTGTAACAACTTCAAAATAAATAATATTGTAGCAAGTTCTTTCGAAAACCTATCAAATAAGTTCTGTTCACAACATTCAGTACTAAATTCAATTTATGAGGCCTTAACAACATTCGAAAGTACAAACCTTGAATGAAGAGGTCGATGTTGCAGAATAGCCACTTGCCCCAGACACCAGTGACACCATTGAGCCATGTCGACGCAAACTGGATTCAGATCCATAACCAGATTCAGTCTAAAAAAGAAAGAATTAAATAAAATATACTTAATCAGAAGAAAAAAATTGTAACTATGTGAGATAATAGATATTAATTTACAGTCATTTCACTAGATGTGTGTGTGTGTGTGTGTATAATCATTATGTTGACACCTTAAACTAATAAGGTTATATGTTAATTATATCTCAATAAAACTGGAAAACTACTTAAAACAGAAGTTTTCCTATAAATTAATAAGACTGTTATAAAAATTGGTAGAACAAGTACAAAAAAGTAATAATAATGGGAGATGGGCTAAGAAGTCTTGAACCACTTTTAGTTCTCCTCATATAACAAAGAAATAAACAGTAAATTTTATAAAAAGAAGAGGACAATATGTCCCGCAATATTTTTTCAAGTTTTTAAAAAAGATTTTATTTATTTATTTTTAGAGAGGGGGAAGGGGAAGAGAATAAGAGGGAGAGAAACACCAATATGTGAGGCTGCCTCTCACGCACCTCCAACTGGGGACCTGGTTGGCAACCCAGGCATATGCCCTGACTTAGAATTGAACCAATGACCTTTTGGTTTGTGGGACAATGCCCAGCCCACTGAGCCACACCAGTCAGGGCTATACTACAGCGGTACCTTGGTAGTCATCATTAATTTGTTCCAGAATTTGTGATGAGTGCCAGAACTGTGAGACTGACACATTGACCTCTGTTTCATTGCGAGAGAGGGGCATTGAGTGGAGAGCGAGCACTGAGTACTGAAACATTTTTTCTTTTGTCATCTTCCAGCCAAGATGGAGGCATAGGTAGATACACTTTGTCTCCTTGAACAACCAAAAGAAGGATAACAAATTTAAAAACAAAAAATAACCAGAACTGCCAGAAAATCGAACTGTATGGAAGTCCGACAACGAAGGAGTTAAAGAAGAAACATTCATCCAGACTGGAAGAAGGGGCAGAGAGGGGCAGGTGGGATAAAGGGACAAGCAGAGGCTGAAGGGACCAGAACAGGTGAGGCAGTGACTGGAGGACAGGACAGTACCATATTTGCATGTGGATAAACCTGGAGGAACAAGTGGGGAGTTAGAGAGACCTTGCAACCCAGGGATCCAACGTGGGAAAAGAAAGCCTAAAAACCTCTACCAGTAAAAACCTGTGGGGGCTGCGGCAGCGGGATAAACTGCCAGTCTCACAGGAGAGTTTGTTGGAGAGACCTACAGGGTCCTAGAGCATAAACAAACCAGCCTGCCTGGGAATCAGCACCAGAAGGGCCCAATTTACTTGTGGGTGGTAGGGGAAGTGATTAAAAGTCAGCCAAGAGCCAAGCAAGCGGTGTTGTTCCCTTTCAGACCTCTCCCCACAAACAGCGCCACAAGATAGTGATGCCAGTTGCCCCGCCCTGGCCAATACCTAAGGTTCTGCCCCTCACAACGTAATAGGCCCACGGAGACAAGAAAAAAAAAAAAAGGCCCTAATGAAAGAACAGATCAAAGCTCCAAAAACAGAACTAAGTGATGAAGAGATAGCCAACCTAACAGATGCAGAGCTCAAAACTCTGGTAATCTGGATGCTCACAGAATTGGTGGAGTATGGTCGCAAAGGGGGGGAAAAGTGAAGGCTATGTGAAGTGAAATAAAAATATACAGGGAACAGAAACAGGGACTCAAATCAATGATTCGGAGAAGGAAGAAGAAATAAACATTACACCAGAACAGAATGAAGAAATAAGAATTCAAAAAAATGAGGAGAGGCTGAGGAACCTCTGAGACTACTTTAAACGTTCCAACATCAAAATCATAGGGATGCCAGAAGGAGAAGAGGACAAGCAAGACATTGAAAACTAATTTGAAAAAATAATGAAGCAGAACTTCCCCCATCTGGCAAAGGAAACAGACTTCCAGGAAGTCCAAGAAGTTCAGAGAGTCCCAAAGAGGTGGGACCCGAGAAAGCACACACTAAGGCACATCATCATTACATTACCCAAGATTAAAGATAAGGAGAGAATCTTAAAATCAACAAGAGAACAGGAAAGAGTTACCTACAAAGGAGTTCCCATAAGACTATCAGCTGATTTCTCAAAAGACACCTTATAGGGAAGAATGGAAAGATGTATTCAAAGTCATGAAAGACAAGGACCAAAATTCAAGAATAATCTACCCAGCAAAGCTATCATTTAGAATGGAGGGGCAGATAAAGTGCTTCCCAGATAAAGTAAAGTTAAAGAAGTTCATCATTACTCCTTAATAAGTCCTTATTAAATGAAATATTAAAGGGACTAATCTAACAAAAAGATGATCAAAAATATGAACAGTAAAATGACAACAAACTCAAAACTATCAACAACTGAACCTAAAAAAAAAACAAAAACAAACTAAGCAAACAACTAGAACAGGAACAGGATCACAGAAATGGAGATCACATGGAGGGTTATCAGCAGGGAGGGGAAGAGGGAAGAATGGGGGAAATGGTACAAAGAATAAGAAGCATAAATGGTAGGCACAAAATAGACAGGGGGAGGTTAAGAATAGTATAGGAAAGGGAGAAGCCAAAGAACTTGTATGTATGACCCATGAACATGAACTATGCGGGGGTGGGGGGGAATAAATGGGAGGAAAAAATGGGACAACTGTAATAGCATAATCAATAAAATTAGATATTAAAATGAAAACTTTTTTCTCCTGTCAAAATGCAACGAGTTCAGGGTTTGTACCGTGTTATGACTGTATTTCTTTATAGTACTATTTCCAGTACTATCACTTATCACTGTTTCAATGAAGCCTCTCCTATTACACCAGGCAGTTTGTCTCTATACTCTCAACCATTTTTAACATATCACAATTATGGCATTTATTACTCAATTATATTTACATTTTATAATTACTACTGAACTTGGTTCTTCTGGAAGAAGATTACATCTTTTTCATTTTTGTAGCCACCTCAACAGCTCAATGTCACAAAGTTCTCTCGATTGCCAGTCAGGGCGCATGCCTGGGTTTCAGCCCAGGTCCCCAGGAGGGGGCCCACAAGAGGCAACCACACATTGATGTTTCTCTCCCTCTCTTTCTCCCTCCCTCCCCCTCCCTCTAAAAAACATTAATAAGAACTTTTTCTTTTTTAAAAATGGAAGTTCTCAATTTTGCCGATGTGTTAAACAATCACACAATGGAAAATAATCGAACTCCTGGATGTTGGGGCATACTCAGACTTTGTACTATAATAATTTTATCCAATTTTGATGGAGTTGGTACTCTTCAGAGCATCACTATTATATTCCATGCTGAAACCTGCTCAAGTATTTTAGATTTCTGATTACTTTCTATTGCTATTTTATAAACTACTGTGCATGGTTTTAGTCCTAGTCTCTAAACTTAAAGAGGTAAAATAACATCTAATCATTTTTGGTATCACACCTAGTACAAAACTCAACTATCCAATTAAAATAATAGTTATTTGGGGTAACTTCATTTTCAAGTTAAGATTAGGAATCATTAAAATTCAGTACAATGTATTACAGAAAATATTTCCATTGACATTTTATATCCTCTGTGCTCTATTTCCTGAAAATCTATTACATTTCCTATATAGCTATTGGTTTAGCCCTGACAATATTCCAATTGCACAATGTTCTTTTAAGTACAAGAACATTAAGTTTTTATACGGATTAATAAATGAAATTATTTTTGTATAAATAATATTAACACTAGTTTAAAACATGTTTTCAGTTCAGTATCACTTCATTTAACTTAAGTTTAATACTCTAGGGAGGAGGAGGAAGTAAGAAGGAAAAAAGAGGAGAAAAATGCATAGCTAAAATAGCAAAACTACTAAAAAAAATGAATATCTTCAGGTAAAGACACTAGAAATTTATCCATGTGAAAACAAGCAGCCTCATAAAATTCAAACTTTAGCATATACAAGTCACTAAACAGTCAAGGTGAACCTGCCATACTATAATGATGCTTGCTGACAAAACATTCTATCTATAAAAGGTACTGAAATATCTTGACACTTAATTACTAACAAATTACATACAAACTTAAGACTATATGGAATAAAAGCTCTTCTCCAAGACTTGCATTACTATACACCATTCCACATCTCAAAGCAAAGCAATGTCTTTAGTGGTGAAGTAAAATGGTATTTTGGTACCAGGAAAGCATGTACTTTCATTATATGCAAATTATACCTACCTCAAGAAAATTTTTTTATTTACTTTAAAGGCACAACTATTATGTGACAAAAGAAAGCTGGCCAGGGTGCAGTAGGGACATTGACTACAAACAGGAACAAAAATTTGGGGAGAGCATAGGTAACAATTGTCAAAACTCAACTGACCAATTAAAATAGATACATTTTAAGAATGTTAAATAATATCTTAACAAAGAAAAAAAAATGTAAGTTTGTTTCAATATAATAGAATTTACCAAAAGAGAATTCTAATTATAATAATCATATAGCTTACAAAAAGTAAGACTTTCTATCAAATAATGTCCTGGAACAAACATACTGAGCTAGGTAGGTTCTTTAAAATGGCTCTAGTTTCTTATTATTTGTGATAATGGTACTAACTTTCTAAGTGTAGTGTTTCAACATTTTAATTGAACTGGTTTGGTAACGTTCTTCATTGGATTTAAATATTTAAAAATAAGAATTTATCTATAGCTGGCTAAACATATAAGGTACTTCAGAAGTAACTTATCTCAGAAACCTGTGTGTCATCCATTTCTAAACAAAAATTAATCTGAATTCTCCATTTATATATAACTGACCATATAATTTACAATCAATATTTGTTGTTTATTTGAAGAAGTTCAAAACCAATTTGAAGTTTAAATCCTAGTGACTCTACCTTTCCATTTCCTGATTTATATCAATATCTTAAACAGAGCAAATCAGACTTCAAGATCTTGAAACAAAATACAAACACTACAAAGCTTCAGTAAGTGTGTCTTTACTGTAAAACATACTTCTTATATCCTTGTCTATTTTTTTCAGGTTTCGCTATTTCAAAATATCTCCTTACAACACAGACACAGAACAAGACTGTACCACAGTAATACTGACATTTTACACAATGGGTAATAAATAAATGTGGAGCCTGAGAGTTTAGTGTAATTGTATTTCTGCCTCTAATAAAGTTTCACTTAAAAAAATTCTACTATAAATTATGTAAATCATTCCAAAGGAAAAGAACATACACCAATTCCATTGTTACTGAATTTAAATAATAAAGATTCATTTGTCATTATTTCAGTTAGTAACTGCACTAAGATAACATTAAATATAAATAATTTAAGTGTTTAATATACATATACATACACAAATGAATCCTCACTATTTAAAAAGTAGTCATTCTAGAAATGCCTACAATTATGGAAATGCCTCTTCATTGTGTAAAACATTCCTGATGGTCTTACCACAACATTTTGAGTAATTTTATGATAAAGCTACAAAATGAAGCTACCTGAAATGAGTTTCAGAATAAAAATTAAAGAACTGTCTCATTCTTTAAAGGAATAGCTTCAAAATATTTAAGCTTGATTTACTTTCTTATTTACATGACATGGTTCTTAGTTTTGAATTTCTCTCAAACACCTCATCTATCAATGATTATCAATATCTTTCAATGTTTTATAAGAATCACTCCATTTCTGAGCATTTATTTACTATTATTAAAAAATTAACGGCAGCATTTCTGCAACAGGTAACATGTACAGTTTATTTCAAAGTTTACATAGCACACAAACATGCTTTTAAAATTGTACTAATTTACGGGTATTTATGTAATACTTGAGTGGTTCAGGTGAAGCCTTGTCTCGAGATTAAGTATTTTATAAATACTGTCATAGGACTGAAAATAATTCTAAAAGAGAAGTTTTAAAACTATTCTGAAAAGAGGCAATGTTGTTGACATTTATTTTGGCTTCCCAAAATGTCCACATTGAAGGCAACAATACTCATCCTGAATTTATAAGATCTGCTTTTTGAAGTTAGAGTGGGTGAGGGAAACAGGAATGAAAATGGGAAAAAATTAGTTTACAGTCACAACTGATACACTCTTAAATGTTCTTAAAATTATAAGATGCTTTCAAATCTCATTGGTATGATTTTTATGGATAATACTTCACAGGCATGCTGACTTTTTAAAAATCCCACTCACTCTTCCACAAGGAAAAAGAAGTTGAGCTTATTTACATCCTCTAATCACCAGTAGAGTATTTTTTGAAAACACCAAATTCTATCTAAAATTAATAATGAGAAATTCAAATGCAGTTAATACAGGGACATTTTTCCCTTCCAATATATCTGCTTTAAGCTCACTCATATGAATTGCTGTGTAAAAACTTTCCTAAATTTGTGAGTTTGTAAGTAATATTCCTGAACATGTTTTGCATAAATTTAAAAAGCCATTTTGGTTCAATAAAACATTTACTGAATATGCCCTACATAGAACAAGGTTTACTTCTTTTAAAAAGTACAGTTATGAGACCATACCTCTTTGTTACAATATTCCTTTTTATTAAAAAAAAACAACAAAAAACAAACACCCCCCCCCCCCAAAAAAAACACATACACAATCTTTTGGCCACTAGAGGGGGTCAGTAGCATTTTCCGAATAGCAGTATACTACCTGGAAAGCTGACACAAAGGTTACTGTTGGTCAAAGAACAAAAGTAACCTTATTTAGACTAATTCCTTTACATGTACCTGTATTCGCTGTATCTTAACTTTTTGAGAAAAATGAAAAACATAATTAAATCACATAGTTCAAAGTTATGAATTTTAAAAATATCAACAATGCATAAGAAATGATTTGAAGAGAAAACTCCCTAATTAATCTATTATTCTGGACATTCTGTTCATCAGCCCATCCACACTCCTAAGTAGTGGTATAAGATATGGCAAAAAGGTTAGCTTATATTTTTTAATGACGCCTAGCTTTTGAAAAGCTTATTCTTTCTCCTAAAATATTCTCCAGCAAGAAATACAGCAAAAAAATAGACGGAAATTAAGTAACTTCCTCAGTGTCAAAAATTATCTAGTTATTAACGGTATAGTTCCCTCACTCCCAAACTATACTGTATTTTTTCCATTTTAATTACAGAAAAAGAGGAAAAGACAAGATTAAATGTTAACATAAGAACAATGAAGAATTTATGAAAAACTGAAGTTCTGAAACCTGTAATAAAATCAGCTTGCTGTGTTGTTAAGCATCCTACATCTATCTTCAATATTAGTATTTTTACTTTTAAATATATTTTATTGATTATGTTATTACGGTTGTCCCAATTCTCCTCCTTTGCCCCCTTCCACCTGGTACCCCCATTCCCTCTAGCAATCCCATCCCCTTAGTTCATGTCCATGGGTCATGCATGTAAGTTCTGACTACTCTATTTCCTATACTGTTCTTAACATTCCCCTAATTGGTCTACTTTGTACCACCAATTTGTACTTTTTAATCCCTTCAACTTTTCCCCCATTTCCCCCCTTCCCCCTCCCAATGGAAATCCCCCAAATGATCTCCCTATGATTCTGTTCCTGTTCTGCTTGTTTGCTTAGTTTGTTTTTCAGATTCAATTGTTGATAGTTGTGAATTTATTGCCATTTTAATGGTTATAGTTTTGATCTTTTTCTTTTTCTTAAATAAGTCCCTTTAACATTTCATATAATAATGGTTTGGTGATGATGAACTCCTTTACCTTGTCTGGGAAGTACTTTATCTGCCCTTCCATTCTAAATGATAGCTTTGCGGGACACAGTAATCTAGGCTGCAGGTCCTAGGTTACTGTTCTTCACTTTGAATACTTCTTGCAAGTCCCTTCTAGTCTGCAAAGTTTCTTTTGAGAAATCAGCTGGCAGTCTTATGGGAACTCCTTTGCAGGAAACTATCTGCTTTCCTCTTGCTGCTTTTAAGATTCTCTCTTTAACCTTTCGCATTTTAATTTGATGTGTCTAGGTGTGGTCCTCTTTGAGTCCATCTTGTTTGTGACTCTCTAGGTTTCCTGGACTTGTATGTTTATCTCCTTCACCAAATTAGGGAAGTTTTCTTTCATTATTTTTTCAACTAAGTGTTCAGTTTCTTGCTCTTTCTTTTCTCCTTCCAGCATCTCTACAATTTGAATGTTGGTACTTTTGAAGTTGTCTCAGAGGCTACTTAGTTTATCCTTGTTGTTTTGGGTTCTTTTTTCTTCTTGCTGTTCTGATTGAATATGTTTTCTTTCCTTATGTTCCAAATCGTTGACTTGATTCTTGGTTTCATCCACTCCACTGTTGATTCCCTATAAATTTTTCTTTATTTCACTTAGTGTAACCTTCAATTCTGCCTGGGTCTTTTTTATGCTGTTGAAGTACCCAATGAGTTCCTGGGTCTTTTTTATGCTGTTGAAGTACCCAATGAGTTCCTTGAGCTTCCTAATAAGTGTTTTGAACTCTCCATCTGACAGATTGCTTACCTCCATTTTATTTTATTCTTTTTCTGGAGTTTGGTTCTGTTCTTTCGTTTAGGCCATATTTCTTGGTCTCCTCATTTTGGCAGCCTCCATGTGTTTGTTTCTATATGTTAGGTAGAGCTGCTTTGATTCTCTGTCTTAGTACTATGGTCTAATGTAGAAAAATGCATCTGTAGTAAGTTGTTGGGACAGAGCCTTAGGTAATTGCTAGGTCAGGGCAACCCGTGTGAACCAGCTTGATTGAGGCTCTGATACGGTGTTGCTGCTCCTTGGTCTGTTTTGGGGGAGGGCTCAAAAAGGGGACAATGCTGCTACCTGACCTCTGGAGTTTTATCTGGGAGGGAACTGTCCCCTGGCACTCGCCCCAATGCCAGACACTTCAATTATTCCTTGTATGCCACTGTGCCCTTCCAGTTGCTGCCCCGGCACTGAGATCCAGAGGGAGTGAGTCTGCATAAGTCCTAAGTCTGCTGTGGGCCCTTTAAGAGAAGACTCCTGAGAATCCTGCAGTTTCTTCTGCCACCCCAACCCCCACTGGTTTTTACAGCCAGAAGTTATGGGGACTTATTTTCCTGGCACTGGAACCCTGGGCTGGGTGGTCTTGTGTGGGGCTGGAATCCCACGCTCCTGAGGTATCCCTCCCAACATTTATCCACCACACATTCCACATCTCCGCATCTCCCAGCACATCTCTGTGTCTCCGCCCCTCCTACCCATCTGGATGAATGTGACCTCTTTAATTCCTTGGTTGTCGAATTTCAATAAAGCTCAATTTCCTGATGATTCTGGGTGATATCTGTTTTGTAGTCTAGTTGTAATTTTTGCTGTGGTTGTGCGAGGAGGCGAGCCGTGTTTATCTATGCCTCTACCTTGACTGGAAGTCTTTCAATGTTACTATTTTAAAGCAAACCACATGAGAAGCAAGACAGGATAATCAGAACAAATTAATCAATAGGGATGTGACTTAAAATATCGTAAGTTACAATGACAACCATTTTATTCTTGTCTAGGTCAACATAACAAAGTATTTGACTTAAGAAAATCTGGTACAACAACATCATGCTTGGAATTATTAAAAATCTCATCTATTTAGCTTTTCAAATACTTATGGATCCCGCTAGAGAAGTAGAAACCTCTGACAAACAAAGAACAGAAGGATAAGAGTGAGAAAACAGGCCCTAATATCACTGTAACCACTACAGACAACAACACAAGTCAGTCATTACAATTTCCTGGGCTCAATTTTCTTCTTTTAAAAATGATATGGCTGGTTTAATACTACAGTTCTCCATACTAAACCTAAATGCCTAAAGCTTAGGCTAAAATATATCCAGTGGAGTCCAAATGTAAGGCAGTTCTTTAGATGAACCAGATGGAAAGATAATTCATTCAGAAAACCAACATTTACAATGTATAGATGAGGAAAGGCTCAATCCATAATGATTTCCAGGAATTGTATCATCTCATAAATCAAGTAAATTCAGAAGTATATTTAAGAAAATGGTATTAAAGAGGATTTTATCGTACTCTGCCTAATAACACCCAAAGGCAATACAATTAACTTCACTGAGTAGAATATTTGCTTTATTCTCAAGATACTTTTCTCAGATGATATAAAAGCAGAACATTTGCTCAAATTAGTTCTAGAGAGCTTTTTCTTTCCTATTCTGATGGTAGTCATTCTTGTACCATGATTTAAAAAAATATCAAATATAATCTCATTTTAAAATCATTAATAGAAGTTGGTTATTCATTTTGCATTTTCTTCTACTAGAGCATGACATGAGCTTTCCTTTATAGACATATCTAAGTAGGCAAAATGTTATAGTGAGATGAGGCTGGAAGGGTTAAAAGCAGGGCCTGTATCACATACCCTTGTTAAGTGTTAAAAGAATGCAGAAGAAAATAAGACACTGCATATCACAATCGAAAGTACTAAAAAAATGCTCGAATATGGCGCTGCAGAAGTAGAGGGTAACAACATCTGTCCCCACTCTCTCCTTGATTTCATAGGTATTTATGATAACTATGATATCATCTTCCTTTCTTGTACTTATGGGTTTTGGATTCCATAATATACCTTCTTATCTACTGGGGAAAATTAGTCAACTACCAAGCCCTTCCTCTGTACCAAAAGTTGTTTAAGAACCCCACCTGTGATACAAAAGATGATTCTAAATAAACTAAATTTAACACTCTGAAATTTAGTCTTATCTTTTTTTAATCTTTCCTCCTTCAAGGGAGCCTAGAGGTCCAACTGTCTTTGTTCTTAGTGATGTTAAAAGGAAGATGAGACGTAACTAGATAAATCAAATGATGCTGTATAAAAGAACTGTGTTCAACAATTTTCAATCCTAGTTTTAGAAAACAAATACTAAAGGATAAGAAAGATCTTCTTTGTTTTACTTTGAAAGGAGGGCTGATGAAAGAGTTCAGTAACTTTAAATGGATATTTTATATATTCATTCCAGAGAGCCACACTGGATAAATTATAGCAACAGATACAGTAAAAGCTAGTATTTAGTACGCTTTGTGCCAGGTATGATGTCAAAGCTTTATGTGCAGTATTTTATTTCATTTCTTTTAATAGTGTTAGGTGAAATGGGTATTATTATTACACCCATTTTCTTGGTGATTTTATGTAATGTCTTCAGACTCACACAATTGGTAAGGGAGCCAGGATTTAATCCCAGATTCAAGTGTGCATGCTATTAATCACTGCTATGCTGCCTCAACATCCAAAGACTTTTGTTTCTACTTCTCTCCAGTCTGTCCCTGTCTGTATTTTCCCACTGCCATACTCTAGTTCTGGTCACTGAGTGTCTCATTTTATATGAATTCTCCGATTTTCTAACTGCTTTTAGTCTTGTTCCTGTTAAAATCCTTCCTAGTGTGGCCAAGTAGTCCTTTAAACACAAACATCTGATTCTTCATTTTCTGTTTTAAAACCTGTTTGGCTCCCTCTTCCTCCTAGGATCAAATCCTTACATTGCTTTTAAGATCCTGTTAAAGTAAGAAATAAAATTACACTAACCTACTATCAGCCTCCATATTCACTTATTATCAATTACTTAAAATGTGGTTGCAACAATATTGCTATAATCGGGTCTTTTATTCTAGTATATATTTGTTGTAAGGAGATAACTTGAAGAAATACACAAGGATATAAGAAGTGTGCTTATAGTGAAGAAATCTTTAATAATACTTTGCAATACTTATAAGTGCTTAATGATGTTAGCTACTATTATCTCTTCATTCCCTACAAAGGCAAGATACACCTTTCTATCTCTAGGAACACTTACATAGGAGAAAATAAAATATAGAAGCTAGCAGCAGATGCTACAAAATACCAACACTGCTCTTTCAAGTTTCTTATTTTATGGTTTGCCCTAGAAAAAAGGTCATTTCAAATGTTCTTTAGACAGAAGTTCCACAGGCACAGACTAAAAAGATAATAATTCTTTTCTTTTTATCTAAATGCAAAGAGATGCCAGTGACAAAACAGTTAGTTACTTTTTGAAACCCCCTTAAATGTCCCAGTAAGAAAAAAAAACACAGTTTTAATATGTTTAAGTAGTATTTGCAGGATTGTTGAAATGTTAAGATTACATTTGGCTAGGGGACAGGAACCATTAAATCTTCTTTGCAATGATCCTAAAAGAAATATATGCACATAAAACAATGGTCAGCGGATGAACATGCTTTATTACTCTGGGCCCAAACTAAATGTTCTGCAAAAAATATGCATTCTCTCTTAGTGGTAGGGGAGAAATAGAGACCTATATCAAATATGAAAAGAAACACATGACTTATTGCTAGTGGAGAAAAAGCTATATAATATAGCACAGTATTATGTAAAATACATAAAATACAGCACAGTATTTATGTAAAACTATAAGGTTGTATTTGCAAAGATATATCTGGAAGGAATCTTTACCAATGATGAATAGTGGTCATTTCTATGTGGTCTAAATTTTCATTTTCATTTTCTTTTTTTGTAGTTCTCAGCATTTTCTATATTATTCAAATTATTTATAGCAATCATTTATCACATGTACAAAAATTAAATAAAAAAATAAAGTCACATAATACATTTTTCATCTATCTCACTTAGAATGGGTTAAAAATTAATAATGCTGGTAAAGTTGCAGTGAAATGAAGAGCTGCACATCCTGTAGATTTGTACATCAGTACAATCTTTTTGGAAAGCAATTTGGCAACATATATATCAAAACTGCTTGTATCCTTAAACCTATCAATTCTACTTCTGAGAATCTAAGGATGCAACTACACTACAGAAAAATGCTTTATGTATGAAGGTAGTCAATATAAAATATTAAAATAATAAAAGGTCTAATAATAAGCAAACAACCCTAGTTGGTGTAGTTCCGTGGATTGAGTGTCGACCTGTGAACCAAAGGGTCTCCGGTTCTATTCCCCAATCAGGGCACATGCCTGGGTTGTGGGCCAGGGAACCAGTAGGGAGCGCATGAGAGGCAATCACACATTGATGTTTCTCTCCCTTTCTTTCACCCTCCCTTCCCCTCTGTCTTAAAACAAAACAAAACAAAAAAAAAACACAGCAAATAAGCACCAAAATTACAGTACAATAAAATATTAACAGAGCTGTGTCATAAGGAGAAAATGATGTCAGATGGGGAAAAAACAAGATATAAACTTTATCTCCATGTTTTGGGGGTAAAATGTATAAAGAATAAGAAGGAAATATACCAAAATAAGAGTAATTGTCTCACTTATAAATTGAAGACAGTTTTGTTTTGTTTTCCCTGTTATTAGCAAATATTACTTCAAAAAACGAGAGCTGGGGAGCAATAAGATCTAGTTAATAAAACTATTCACAAGAATGGTTTTAAAAGACTTGTTAAGAAGTTTTAGATCTGACTGTATGGGAAATATTTTTTAAAGGAGCTAATAATTTATTTTTTAGTATTCAACTATGGATCCATGAGAACAGCTAAAATTAACTAGAAAGGGAAGAATTACAAAAAAGTTGAGGCTGTTAGTTCTTGGAAAAATGTTACCACTCTAATCAATGTTCTCATAATATATTCAATTATCATTTTGTTATGCAGAATGCAATTAACACCTACACTGAAAGGCTTCCAGGAGGATTAAATGATAACAGCACCTAATTACTCCTCTATCCCGGTACAGATCAAAGGGATGCCACAGAAAAGAACAAGGCACTAGGAGATAAATAGTGACTGGAACATTCCTATCAATGATCATATCTTGTCTCCCAAAAATAAAGACTTTCTATGTGACTGAAAAATGCCAGAATTGTTTTCAGCTAACATTTTAACCTTCAGTTTACTTTGCTACCTATTCTTACTATTCCTAATCCAATGCTGTATTTCATCCCTCAATTTCAAACAAACCCTGAGTATTTACCAGGCAATGAAGACAACACAGGCAATATCTTTTTTAAGCTATTAGCTAAAAGATTTATTTGATGAAAAGGTGTTTTGTATTCTTTAATTTTTTTTAAAAAAACCATCATTTTCTCCCACTAATATCCAACATACTCAGTAAATAAAATTAGAAAATAGTTTCCACTGCTGTCAATATGTGCAAGCCATGCCACCCACGATTACTTTTCCACATCTAACATAGAAAAAGCAGAATCCCATCGGTCCCAGTGACTATCAGAAATCTCCCCTCCTGATTAAAAATTCAAATGCAATACTGAAACGCTGTTAAAAAATGACTTTGTAGCATAACCTTGTTTTCTTTAACATTTTCTGTAATAATGATACAGAACAGTTATTCAACTCTAGTTAACTGCCTTTTATCTTTCTTATCTAAAGAAACATTTTGCAAGCAAATTACAGACTAATAAAGGCCTCAGAAATAAGCTGAAAATCTAGTAATAATCACCTCAATTGTTAGTTGATGATATGTGCTAAGTATGATAAAAAACCTGCATTATTTGGTAAATGATATACTGATTTATACAATATGCTTTCAGAACATTGTTTGTACAACTGCCAGTCCCACCCTATCCTTTAAGCTTAAGTAAATAAGCAATTGATTATAAATGAACTAAGGTGGCCAATTCATAGTAACCTAGAGTAAAAAGGCAATCAAATTTTCTTAAGACATTTACTTTGGGAAATGCCAAGAGATTAGGAAGTTAGCAGTCGGAGCTAAAGCTGAAAAAAAAGGCAATGAGAGGAAAAGGTCATGATAAATCAAGGAAGAAAAAATAAAGAGTAGGACAGGAGGGCAAAAGTTATGAAAAAACAGCACCTATGAAAGAGAGAGAATAACAGAACAAACCTAACCTACCCAGCTGAGAGTAGCTGAGTTCTGATAACAATAAGAGCACTCCGAGTTAAGTATAGTTTGGGACATCTGTGCAGGTAGCACATTCTAAATGTTCCTGGTTCCTGGCAATATTCCTACTTCTCAAGGTAACATGGGTGGGCCTATACTACTTGTACCATATAAAATCCTCTAATTTCGTTTTTACCATCATGGTAAACGATAAACACCTTCCTCAGAAAAAAGAACTTGGATAACATCTATAAATTACTGACATCTATTCCCTCTTTTCAAGATAACATAGTTTTTATTAAGTATTTAGGTAACTGGAAATACAAGTGCAGATGTTGGCTCAGGTGAACTGAGATTTCAAAAATTGCAGGTAACAAAAATTAACAAAGTTATTTTAAAAGCCCTTGACAGATGAATTATTTTTATTCCAGAATACTAAGAATATTAAAGAAGGTTGGTACCTTGTCTTCCTCTTTCATGTTGTCAACTATAAAAGTCTTGGTAGTATAACAGCATCTACATTTAGCTGTTTAAAAAAAATTATTAGCCATGTATGGATTCCTGCAGGCAGTTTACCCATTAATTCCCACTGTTAGAAACTAAGCAGATTCCTGATCTTAGTAAGAAAAACAGCCCTGGTTGGTGTAGCTCAGTGGATTGAGCGTTGGCCTGCGAACCAATGGGCTGCCGGTTTTATTCCCCAGTTAGGGCACATGCCTGGGTTGCGGGCCAGGGCCCCAGTATGGGGTGCACGAGAGACAACCACACATTGATGTTTCTCTCCCTCTCTTCCCCTCTGTCCAAAAATTAAAAAAAAAAAAAAAAAGAAAAAGAAAAACATGCAGAGACACAATGATGTTGCTTTGTTGGCTAATCAACTTCAGCTGTGATCCCATCTACTTGGATTTTTCTACAACTTATCTGACAACCCTGATGACAATGGTAGCTACTAGATTGGCACTTCCTTCAAAAATCAAAACTCTTGAATGCAAAGAAGTAAAATTTGATTCCATTTTCTTCCCTCCAAAACGTGGTATGGTGCAAATAGGTAAATGGAGAATTAGTTCTCATCCACAGATCTCATAAAATTACTTACGTAAAACATATACTAAAATAGTACTTTAAAAAGTTATATTTGTGTTCTTATGCCTTCGCCAATTAAATCAGATTCAAAATGCAAAGCTGAGTTTATATGAAAATCATTTATAAAGCAGGCAAGTATACAAAGAAACTTTACTATCTGTTAAGAAAATTTTCTGAAATTATAGTTGAGTAAAAATTGACAAACAGAGGTTGACCCAAGATGGTGGAGGAGTAAGTGGAAGCTACATAAACCTCCACCCCGGACCAAACTGGAATTACAACTAAATTGTAGAGAAATTATTCTGAATAACCAATTAAATACCAGCTGGAGAAAAACCTTATAACCAAGGACAGACAGAAGAAACCACTTCGCCACAAGACTTGTAGGGAGTGCAGAGATGCGAGAGGGCTGGGCGGGCTCCCACAGGCAGCAGCTGAAGTTTTAGAGTGGCAGTTCAGCAGCCAGGGGGGTTCCCCCTGAGAAATGTGGGGTCTAAACCCCAAGCTGGGCTTCCCAGCCTACAGCAACAGAGCCGGAAAGGAACTCAGATAACATCTAGCTGTGAAAAGCAGCAAGGCCCTCACTGGTGTGGCTCACTAGGTTGAACACTGGCTTGTGAACCAAAAGGTTGCCAGTCAGATTCAGCTCAGGGCACATGCCTGGGTTGCGGACCAGGTCCCCAGGTGGGGGCATGCAAGAGGCAACGAAATGATGTTTCTCTCACACATAGATGTTTCTTTCCCTCATTTTCTCTCTCCCTTCCCCTCTCTCTAGAAATAAATAAAATCTTAAAAAAAAAAAAAAGAAAAGAAAAGAAAGCAGCAGGATTTCTGTCTGCCAGGGAGAAACGGTTGGAGATGCAGAGAGCCTCTTAAAGGGCCAACATACAAAATTTCATTTGCAGCCACTTACCCAGGGCTCTGGAAGAGGGAGGGCGGAGTGAACTAAAGACGCTTAAGGAGAGTCTGGGGCTGGTGGCTTGGGGAAGAGAACTGAAGGAACTGCAAGTAGGATTCCAGTGCTGAGTCATTCCCTATACTGCAGAAGCCATCTTTCTCAGGCAGAGCACTCCTCTCCAAGTGACATCAGCCTGAGGGGAAGCAATAGCCCCGCCCACAGAAATTACCATATTCTGCTGTGTATATCGCACACCAATGTTTTTGTGCACATTATACACAGGATTATTATACCTTTTATTATACCCATGGTATGTAATTATTATACCCACGCATAATGTGCATCCTTATTTTTCCCTCAAAAATTTGGGCAAATAAGTGTGCAGTATACACAGCAAAATACGGTACTCTGTCCCAGCCTGTGGTACTTAAGCTCAGCTGCCAATTACAGCTTGATTATATTAACAATCTGATCAGTTTAGCGGTTCATTACTTCAGCAACTAAGGCAGAAAATGCAAAGCAGCAGCCAAGATGGGAAAACAAAGAAATAGACCCCAAATGAAAGAACAAGAGAATTAATTCTCCAGAACTACATCGAATGGAGGCAAGCAATTTACCAGATAGAATGTTTAGAGTAATAATTATAAGGATATTCAACAGCATGAAAAAAGACATAGAAGCCATAAAAACAGACAAGTCAGAAATAAAGAATGCAATATCTGAAATAAATAATACACTGGAAGGAATAAACAGTAGGTTAGATGAAGCAGAATATCAAATCAGTGTTTTGGAAGACAAGATAGAAAAAAGAAAAACCCAAGTGGAGCAGCAAAAATAAATAAATAAATCAAATAAATTTTTAAAATATTTTTAAAAATGAGGAGAGCTTAAGAAACATTTTGGACATGAAGTGTAACAATATCTGTATCATCATGGGTATACCTGGACAAGAGTGCAAGTGAGGGATCAAGAACCTATTTGAAGAAATAATGACCAAAAACTTCCCTAATTTGGTGAAGGAAAAAGTCACACAAGCCCAGGAAGCTCAGAGTTCCAAACAAGTTGGACCCAAAGAGGCCTATACTGAGGCGCATCATAATTGAAATGACAAGGCTTAAAGACACAGAGAGAATCCTAAAATCTGCAAGAGAAAAAAGCATGTAGTAACCTACAAGGGGGGGCCAATTAGGCTGGCATCTGATTACTCAACAGAAACCTTTCAGGCCAGAAGGGAATGGCATGACATAGTCAAGGTGATGAAAATCAGGGATCTATGACCAAGGCTACTTTACCCAGCAAGGCTATCACTTAAAATCAATGGAGAAATAGGAGCACCTCAGACAAGAAAAAGCTAAAGGACCAAACCACTACTGCAACAAATGTTAAAAGGCTTGCTTTAAGAAGTAGAAGAGAGAAAGAAAAAAAAAGAGGAAAACAGTCTAACCAATAAAATGGTACTGTATACATTATCTATCAATAATCACCTTAAATATCAATGGCTTAAATACTCCAACCAAAAGACATAGGGTAGATGAATGAATAAGAAAACAAGATTCAAATATATGCTGCCTCCAAGAGACCTGTCTCAGATGGAAAGATACACAGAGGCTAAAAGTAAAGGGCTGGAAAAAGATCTCATGCAAATGGAAAAGAAAAAAAAGCTGGAGTAGCAGTACTTATATCCAACAAAATAGACTTTAAAACCGAGGATACAGTAACAGACAAAGAAGGATACTAAATAACGATAAAGAGAAAAATCCAACAAGAGTATATAACCCTAGTAAACATTTACACACCCAACATAGGAGCACCTAAATATGTAAAGTAAATCTTGATGGACATAAAGGGAGGGATCCAAAGAAATACTGTCATAGTTGGGGATTTTAATGCCCCACTGACTTCAATGGATATATCTTCCAGGCAGAAAAACAACAAGGAGACAGTGGCCTTAATGACACACTAGATCAAATGGATTTAATTGATATCTCCAGAGCATTTTACCCCAAAGCAGCAGAATATACATACTTTTCAAGTGAATGAACAACATTTTCTAGGATAGACTGCATGCTAGGACACAAAATAAGTCTCAATAAATTTAAGAAAACTGAAATCATAACAAACCTCTGACTACATTGTTACGAAACTAGAAATCAATCAAAAGAAGAACTCTGAAAAACATCCAAAGACATGGAGCTAAATAACACGTCATTAAACAATGACTGGGTCAACAATTAGATCAAGGAAGAAATCAAAAGATACCTTAAACAAATGAAAATGAGGACACAAAAGCCCAAAATCTGTGGGACACTGGGAAAGCAATCCTATGAGGGAAATTCATAGCATTACAGGTCTATCTCAAAAAACAAAAAGCACAAATAAACAATCTAACTTTACACTTAAAGGAACTTGAAAAGGAACAACAAACCAAGACGAAAGTGAGTACAGGGAAAGAAATAATAAAGATCAGAGTAGAAATGAACAGAGTCTAAAAAAACTATATGAAAGATAAATGAATCCAAGAGCTAGTTCTTTGAAAAGATAAATGAGACTGACAAACCTTTAACTAGACTCCTCAAGAAAAAGAGAAAGGACCCACATAAATAAAATCAGAAATAAAGAGGAGAAATAACAACCAACACCAAAGAAATGCAAAGGATTTTAAGAAAAATATTACGAACAATTATATGCCAACAAACTGGACAACCTTAAGAAAATGGGTAAATCCCTGGAAACATACAAGCTTCCTAAAATAAATCAGGAAGAATCAGAGACTCTGAATAGACAGATTACACCTAATGAATTTGAAGCAGTAATCAAACTCCCAGGAAACCAAAGCCCTGGACCAGATGGCTTCACAGGAGAATTTTACCAAACGTTCCAGGAAGAACTAACACCTCTTCTCAAACTATTTCATAAAATTCAAGAGGAAGGAAGGCTTTCAAACTCATTTTACAAGGCTAGCATTATCCTAATTGAAAAACCAGGTAAAGACACTACAAAGAAAGAAAACTACAGGCCAATATTGCTGATGAACATAGATGCTAAAATCCTCAACAAAATATTAGCAAACTGAACACAGCAATGCATCAAAAAGATCATACACCATGATCAAGTGGGATTTATTCCAAGAATGAAAAGCTGATACGTTTGCAAATCAATAAATGTGATTCACCACATCAACAAAATGAAGGATAAAAACATGATCATATCAATAGATACAGAAAAAGCTTTTGATAAAATTCAGCACCTATTTATGTTCAAAATTCTCAGCAAAGTGGGAATAGAGGGAACATACTTAAATATAATAAAGGCCATATATGACAAACCCACTGCCAGCATCATATCAACGGTCAAAAACCACAAGCGTTCTCTTTAAGATCAGGAACAACACAGGGCCTCGTATTCTTATTCAATGTAGAACTGGAAGTCCTAGCCACAACAATCAGACAAGAAGAAGAAATAAAATGCATCCAAATTGGGAAGGATGTAAAACTGTCTTCATTTGCAGATGACATAATACTGTACATAGAGAACCCCAACGATTCCACCAAAAGCTATTAGAACTGATAAGTGAATTCAGCAAAGTAGCAGGATACAAAATTAATATCCAGAAATCAGTTGCATTTTTATTTGCCAATAACCAGCTAACAGAAAAGAATATTAAGAAAACAATCCTATTCATAATTGCATCAAAAAGAATGCCTAGGAATAAACCTAAGACTGTAAAGACCCACATTCAGAAAATTATGAGACACTGGAGAAAGAAATAGAAGATACAAAGTAAGTGGAAGCATATACTGTGTTCATGGATAGGAAGAATTAACATCATTAAATGTCCATTCAGTGCAATTCCTATCAAGATTCTAATGACGTATGTCACAGGACGAGAACAAATATTTCAAAAAATATATGGAACCACAAAAGGCCCTGCATAGCAATGGTGATCCTGAGAAAGATAAACAAAGTTGGAGGAATCACGATACCTAATATTAAACTATACTACAAGGTCATAGTAATCAAAACAGCTGGGTACTGGCATAAAAACAGACACATAGATCAATGCAACAGAATAGAGAGCCCAGAAATAAACCCACACCTTTACAGTCAATTAATATTTGACAGAGAAAGCAAGCACATACAATGGGTTAAAGGTGGTTTATTCAATAAATGGTGTTGGGAAATTGGACAGGTTACGTGCAAAAAAAAAAAAAAAGAAACTAGACCACCTTCTTACACCACACACAAGAATAAATTCAAAATGAATCAAAGACTTAAATGTTAGACCTGAAACTATAAAATTCCTAGCAGAAAACAGGCAGCAAAGTCTTGGACACTGCCTGTAGAAATTTTTTATCGGATATATCACTCCACGTAATGGAACAAAATAAAAAATAACAAACACAATTATATCACACTAAAAAGTTTTTGCACGTAAAAGGAAATCATCAACCAAATAAAAAGACAACCCACAAAAAGGAAGGATATATTTGCTGATGAATTTGATAAGGGGTTAATATCCAAAATTTATAAAGTATTTAACAAAGCTCAACACCAAAAAAACAAATAACCCAATTAAAAAATAGGCAAGGGACTTGAAGAGACACTTCAAAGAGGACATACAGATGGCCAATAGACATATGAAAAGATGCTCAAGGTCACTAATCAGAGCAATGTAAATTAAAACCACTATGAGATACCATCTCGCACCTGTCAAAAAGGCTATCATCAATAAATCATCAAACAACAAGTTCTGGCTGGTGAGGATGTGGAGAAAGGGGAACCATTTTGCACTGTTGGTGGTAATGCAGGTGCAGCCACAGTGAAAAGCAGTATAGAGACACCTCAAAAAATTAATAATGGATCTGCCTTTTGACCCAGCAATCCCACTTCTGGGAATATTTCTGAAGGAATCCAAAACACTAATTCGAAAGAACATAAGCACCCCTATATTCATTGCAGCATTATTTACAATCACCAAGATATGGAAGGAGCCCAAGTGTCCATCAGTAGACTGAGTGTATAAAATAATTATGGGACATTTACATAATGGAATTCTACTTGGCTGTGAAAAAAAAGAAAATTTTACCCTTTGCAACAGTATGGATGGACCTGGAGAACATTACGCTAAGTGAAATAAGCCAGTCAGAGAAAGACAAATACCATCTCATTTTACTCATATGTGGAATCTGGTGAACAAGCAAGCAAAAGAGAGACTGACTCGCAGAAGGACAGAAGAAGACAGCTACTGGGGGGTGGGGAGGAGGTTAAGGGGTAGAGGGACTAAGCAAAAAGGAAAAAGAACCTGTGGACCTGGACAACAGTATGGCGACTGCTTGGTAGTGGGGAACATAAGCGGACAAAATGGTAATGGAAAAAAAATACAATAGAGTGATTTTAAAAAATGGCAAACAGAGGTAATAGCTGTACATGACCTTGATGTTTTTTAAAGTTTTATTTATTTATTATTTAGGGAGAAGAGGAGAGGAAGAAAGAGGGGGAGAGAAACATTAATGTGCTGTTGCCTCTTGAGCACCCCCCCTCCACCCCCGGAGACCTGGTCCTCAACCCAGGCACGTGCACTGAATGGGAATCGAACTGGCGACCCTTTGGTTCACAGGTCGGTACTCAACCCACTGAGCCACACCAGCCAGGGCCATGACCTTGATATTTAAAATGCTAAGTAGTAACAAGTATATTTTGCCAACTAGTTTTTTTTTTTTAAAGATTTTATTTATTTATTCATTTTTAAAGAGAAGGGAAGGGTGGGAGAAAAAGAGGGAGAGAAATATCAATGTGTGGTTGCCTCTCACGCACTCCCTACCTACTGGGGACCTGTACCGCAACGCAGGCATGTGCCCTGATTGGGAATCAAACCAGCAACCCTTTAGTTCACAGGCCAGCATTCAATCCACTGAGCCACACCAGCCAGGGTGTTATTTTAAAATAGTTTTCTAATAAGGATATGTCAAATTTAACACAAAAGAAATTAAGGTGTTAAATAGGCAGAAATTTTTCCAAAAATTAGAGGAAAAGAACCACAGTCAAGCTGACCCTGAGGTGGTATGCAGAAAAAATTTCATTATGGCAAAGAGCAACACAATTTTTAATAGATCTTTAAAATGAGTATTGGGTACAGTTGGATGGCTCAGCTATGAGAATCTTTTGGTGAGAAACATTTTTCACACCCATTTCATTTCAAGTAAAATGTACATGTTCGTTTCAAAAATTGTTTTCTATATTATTTCCTCAGACAGAAATCCTTAAACTTCTCAGTTTGATAATAAATGTTTTCTCTGAAAGTATTCAATGGTACTTCACATATAAATTAGTGAGCCTTCAAAAAGGGTAAGAGCAAATCCACAAATATTAAATTACAAAACAACTGCCTAAAGATTTCCACAACAGAAAATCAACATCTGTAAAAATTACCATTTCAATTCTTTCTCCCTAACTGTGCATTTTCTCATGACTCCTCAAGTCTTGGATAATTTCCAAAATGTGGGGAAAGTCTGTGTGGCCCATAACCAGCAAAGTATCAGGATCTAATAAGGTTGCTCCCTTTATGGACATGAAAGAATGTTCTAATTACCACAAACTGTCAGAACCAAAGAAGTTACATTTCATACAGCTTTTAGTTTTTAGATAATTTTCACAAACACCATCTCATTTGATCTCAAGACAACATGGGAGATGGCCAAAAGATTTATTAATGAAAACAAAACAAACCATCTTTAAAAATTATTTATTTAATGTTGTCTCAAATCCCAGCAGAAATGCAGAATATGAATAAACTCCACATAAATAAAGCCAACAAACTATTTCAAAATAAAATTACTGGTCTGGTATATATATGTCCCTTTCTATATTTTAAGTTGAAATAGATCCTTCAAATTTAAGAATGGCCTCAGGAATATCTTCCACAGTGGCCATTGTCTAATGTCACACTGAATTATGTAATTTCTAATATATTGAGAAAATTTATATCACAGAATTATCTTTTTAAAGCTTTTATTGTAGTGAGCAAGTTATCCTGGAATATATATCAAGGAGGACAAAACAACAGAGCAACACAGGGAATATAGAACTCTACACTGTATTTTTGTCAGTAATCATTCTAACACCAACTCTAAAGATTAAAAGAAAAAAACCTTCAAAAACCACGTATTTCCCCCATAAAATCTGTTTTAAATACTCTAAATTATTTCAACTGGAAATCTTATGTGCCCAAAGCTTTGCTGATTACTACAAAGAAGTTGTATATCTGAGTCTTTGTGAGTTTATTGTGTAAAACAAACACTAAAGATATGAAGAACACATAAAAATAGGAGAATACTGTGATTCGGGAAGCCCATGAATTAAGTCAACAAAATATACATCAAATACATACATACTTATAGGATGGCAGAAGAGCCTGCTGGCCAAAAGCTCTGGTTCTCAGGTCAGACAGACAGACCTGGGTCTGAATGTTGGCTCCTTCACTAATTAGTTGTTTGACCTTGGACAAGTTATTTAACCTCTCTATGTCTCAATTTCCTAATCTGTAAAAATAGGATAATAATGTTAAACTTACAAGACCGTGAGAGTAATATAAGGTAATGTATATAAAGTGTTTATTACCACATCTGGCATACATTAATTCTCAAAAATGGTAGCTATCATTATCATCATCACATTATTATTGTTAAAGAGGTCCTGTAAGAACTGCTGGTGTGGTGTGGTGTGTATGTGAGAGAGGGAGGGAGGAGGACAGAAAGAGAGGGAGATGGAGGAAGAGTGGGAGAGAGGGAGGGAGGCAGGGAGTCAGGGCAGGGGGGTGAGGAAGGTACTAACACACAGGGGTTATTATAATGATCATAAGGACCTCCTGGGAAAGAAAAGAACAGAAATTTCAAACTTATTTCAAATACTGAAAATTGAAAATTACTTAAACCTCTCAGGGAAGCCCTAACTAAGGCCCAAACACCCCCCCCCCCCCCAAAAAGCAATGAAGGCTCAACTGATGTCATCAGAAGAGAAAAAAACAGGTCGACTATTCCAAGTGCACTGTCCAATCATCATAAGGACCGGTGGTACAATGAGGAAGTAACTATTAATTGAATGAGTTGGCGTGATGGAAACCCAGGTCAACTTTAAAGTGCCACACTCTTGGTTTATCACGACTGTATTATTTTGTTTGCTTATTTGTTTTGTTGGGGGGCGGGGCACATACTGCATATTGACTGTCATTTTCCTCCTTTAACTTACCAGTGTCACACAGTTACTAAGTAAGAGTGCCAGGATTCAATCCCTTATTTGTCAGACCCCGGAATCCAGTATTCAAACAATAATTAATGCAATAAAATGCTCTTTTTAACATTTCATGAGCAGAAAGATGAGTTCATATTTGTCTTGCTTATATATGGTAGTAAAACTCAGATAATACACTCTTACCTGTAAGAAGCAAGCTATAGAAATTACTTTCAAACATTCAGTCTACCAACAGTAAATGATGGAAAGCAGAACCAATATAAAACTGAATCGTAAGAATCCATAAACTAAAAGGTAGTATAGTCTCAGGCAAATTACTTAATTTTAATCTAAACCTCAGTTTTCTCTTCCGTAAAACAATACTTCCCTCACCTCTCAGGATAGTAGGGAGAATATAAAGCACATGAAGTACAAAAAAAAAATTAGTACTTGGTGATCCTCAATAAATAGTAGAGCTCCTATCATTATCATTATCGTCATCTAATTATCATCATCATCACCATCACCATCATATCCAACATTTTGACATCAATTTTGAAGAGTAATACACCAATGCATGCTTAAATAGTAAAATTAAAAATCAATTTCCACATCAATACTTTTTAGTGGTATTGAAGAATGAATTAGAAAATATCTCCTCATTGCCTCCTTATTTCTGGTCTATGGAAAAAAAGAAAACTTTGCTGATTATGTTTGGTAATAGCATTTGAATTTTCTCCCTCCTAGAGGTTAGTTTAAAGACTCAGTTTATTTTTAGAATTAACATGCAATTTAAATTTTCACTGATATGTTACTTAGTTGGCACCTACCACATATTTTACATTAAAATTAAATAAGTATTAATAAGATAACAGTTAACAATGATTCCCCATTTGTTGCCTATGAATAAACAAACTATCTTTAGAAATCAGGAAGGAAAAGTTCACAATGTATCTGGAACTCTGCTGTTGAACCTTTTTTCTAAGAACTTAAATTCACCAAAAATCTGTTATCTCAACTTAAGTCACAGTGTTCTGAAAGGGACCCAAAGATTCTATCTACTGTTCAAAGACACAAAGAAATCAATAATATGAAAGAAATATATGCTTCATATATACTTCTTCACTCAAAAAGAAAATACAAAATGGGAGCATGCAAAAAATTCTGGTTCAGCTTTACTAAGAAAAACAAGCAAAACATGCTTAATTAAACAGAAAAAAACTAGCTCTGTAATCTAAATCAACTGATTAAGCCTTTAAAAGTCATCTCAGTTAAAAATATAGAAATGTGTTCTACTTAATAACATCTTTAATCATTATTAAGAGGGCTGGTCCTGATTAAATTCACAAACTAGGCCACTCTCCTTATGTGCACATTTAGCAACTCTCACTGAATATAGAACTCTTCATCCAGAAACAACATGGTAAAATTGAGTGAATTTAGTCGTGACTCCAAAGCCCATTCTTTTTTCCACTATGTCATAAAACGGGAAGGCACATCAGCCACTCTGGTTAAGTAATTTTACATATATTATCCCATGTATTCCTTACGCACACTAAGAGGTAAATTATCACAACCAAGGTCACATGTGTTATATTTGGCAGAGGCTGCAGTGTCTGATTCCAGGTAGGCCTGGCTCCAAAGCAGTAAGATTCTGAAATTATAGTTTATTTCTCTTTTAAATAATAGAAAAATGTTTCTCATTCTTCCATTTTTAGCCACTCTTTTTCCCCCTAAAGATTTTACTTATTTATTTTTAGAAAGAGGGGGAGGAAGAGAGAAAGAGGAGAGAAACATCAACGTGTGGTTGCCTCTCGTGCACCCCCTAACTGGTGGACCTGGCCTGAAACCCAGGCATATGCACTAATTGGGAATTGAACCTGTGACTCTTCGGTTTGTAGCCTGGCACTCAGTCCATTGAGCCACACCAGCCAAGGCTATTTTTAGATACTCTTCCAAAGTTGTAATACCAAGATAATTAAGAGTCACAAAAGTTTTAAAACCAATATAATACTAAAGCTAAAACAACGAGGAAAAGATGGTCATCACAGTCAGTTTTCTCTACACTGGGAAAAATTCAGAATCAATAATGAGACAATAAAAACTAACACATGATCAAGGGGAGTACTGGGCAGAGGGAGGCAAAGGGGAAAAGAATTGGGACCACTGTAATAGTATAATCAATAAAATATACTTAAAAAATAAATTAAAACAAACAAATAAAAAAAACTAACACATGATCAATATCAAGAAGAATGTGCTTGTGGTATCCCAGGCCCGACTGGTTTTTCTTGTTTTGTGTGTGTACATGTTTTCGCTCCTGTCAACCAAAACAGGTGTTTCAACTACAACTCTGAAACCTCAATGAACAAGTACAGACAAGTATGTGAACAAGTGCAAAGTTCTGTTGAAGTCTACTCTGGAGTGGTATAGTAAATTTATAACTTTCCCTATTTCTTATTTTACCATGATATAATGAGTTAGCAAATATGCAGATTTATTAACATCATATATTTCTGTAGTCTACTTACCACTTACAGAAGTCAAAGGCTAGCTTTAAATTATAAGAATGTGGCTTATATATTTATATAAGAAAGACTTCCTAAAGGCTTATTATTAAATAGCTTCATATTTTAAAAAAAAAGATTTGCAAAGGTTTACACTAAGAATTTACCCAAATGGTTACAGATGATGACAAAAATTAACGCTGAAGCTTTTATATATTAGGGTTAAATGACATTATGAAGAAAATCCTAAATATGAAAATCAAGTTTTGTTTTACTAAAAAGGACATATTTTGTTTTAGTCAACAATTAAAAATATTTATCATAGCAAATTCCCTCAGCACAGCTTAACTGTTAGAAATAAAATTATTTCAAAAATTTACTTCTGTACTGCTTTAATCTTTACCACCCAAATAATGGACAACTTTTCAGTAACACATGATAAATCAAAGGATGGAAGGTAAACGCTGGAGACCCTACCTTGTGCTGTTCAATGGCATCTATCCACTGTTGTCTGTGATCTGGATCTTGAGCACGAAGATACCAAACGCTATCATTTACACTAATATCAAATCGACACTCATCAAAATCATGAGGCTATGGGAAAAAAAGAAAATGAAAAGCAAAACTAATTATGTTCTCAGAAGTATCATACTCTATAGCAAAAACATGAACATATCCATTCTGGCTGGTAGGATACTCTTGTTATTTTTTTCTATTCAAATAACTTTTGTGAAGATGTCTCAGATAAAGAACACAGCAAGGGCACAGTTACCAAACACTATAAATTTCATTCATCATTCCTACAAATGAGCTGACATAAACTACAAACATATTTCAAAAAAAGTGAATATTTTTCATCAAATGCTTTTAGTTAGCTTAACTAATGGAAACACTGCTAAAGCACAATTAAAAAAAGGTCCAAAATAAGCTTTAGGAAAGACATTTACTACTTTTTTCTTGCTTCCTTTAATCAAAAGTTCTCATAATGAAGAGTTTGATCTCATTAAATTTTATAAATAAGATATTTTTATATTTTATCACAAAATGATGTTAGCATTTCCTTTAAATATCTCAAATTAACTTCTAGGTTTTTATATGCCTTTGAAAGTAACAGTCAGAAGAGCTTTCAATAAAAAAGTAAAGATAAAAATGAACATTACATCAGACTTATGTAGGATAAAGGAAACTGCATCAAAATGTAAAAATTTAGTGAAAATGTCAACTATTTGGTTCAGTGTTTTACATTCTTCCTAAGAATACATAAAATTAATATTTTATATCCTTGGTTTTTTGCCCAATAAATGAATTAAAATATGACAGGATCACATCACATACCATGTCTTCAACCATCAGAGTAGAGCAAATCCTCTATGTAACGATAAACTTATTTGCTGAAGAGAAGCTATACACTGTACTTCCAGAGTTTATTGTTTATTCTCTCCTCCCTTAGCAGTATCATCTTTTATCTCTTTATCAGTTTATTTAGCAAAAATAATATAACTCCACAATGTTCTTTAGCCCATGAAACAGTTTCTTTTAAGATTAAGACAACAGCCCTGATAGGTGTGGCTTAGTTGGTTGGGCGTCATCCTGCAAGGGAAAAGGTCACTGGTTCGACTGGCACATGCCTGGGTTGCAGAGTCAGTCCCTGGTCAGGGTGCCTACAAGATGCAACTGATTGATGCTTCTCTCTCACATTGATATTTCTCTCCCTCTCTTTATCCCTCCCTTCTCTCTCTCTAACAGTCAATAAATAAAATCTTTAAGACAACAATCATGGTTCTGACTGGCTAAAGTATACAAAACCATTTACTGAATTACTGTGTGCTGGACATCATAGTTAGGACTACTGGTAGGAGGTACAGTATGTAAGAACAATGCAAAAGGAAAAAACAAGATAATACATACATACCCTGTTCAATAATTATGAAAACAGAAATGCATAAAAGATTTAATACTCATAAATATAACAATTACTATAAATTTAACTGAGTGCCAAATATTCAGAAATCTTAAGAATGGAGTCCAGTTATTGAAAAAGCTTCTTAGAGAAAGGGAGGCATATACACTATCTGAAGAACCAAGTAAATAATTTAACTGATCAGTCTACTGTTCTAAATAGCCCAAAAATCTGCTTTCTTGCACTATATTGTTTGCAATTTTTATAAATTTATGTAAGTGGAATCAATATGTATTCCTTTGTGCTTCACTGCTTTTACTCAGTATAACAATACTGAGGTTAATCCCTTTTGCTCTGTCTCACCAGTAATTCATTAATACACAGCAGGTGCAAATGGGGCTGAAAACAGGGCAGGCTGAAAGTCTATATATGATACAGCAATAGTTGTTCTTTAGAAAAAATAGAGTACAATTAGTTTTCTCCTCAGCTGTACTTCCATAAAACTGCATCCCACTCAACCTGAACTATAGTACTACCAAAATCTCTCCTACTATATTCTTTAAAATTCTTTAGGTTATTTCTAAACATTTCTGAGTTTTTCTGATTGCTTTATTGTTTACCCCCATTATCCTGATCATAAGAGTTATGTATCTTATCTAAATTCACAGAAGTTCATTTCGATAGCAGTTAACAGTCTAATAAGATAACTACCAAAACCCAAAAAACCAAAAGCTGAAGAGAATACTTAGTCCATGGAATAGTATATGGCAATTTTAATCTAGTGTATGAAAAATTAACAGTAACTACTTTTAAATTGTATGATTAGAGCTCATTGCTTTAACTTGCTTACCTATACATTTTTCTATAAATCATATGTAATACTTTTGTTAAAGGACAAAAACTTTATTTTGAAAATATGTAGAACTTGTAGTTAAAAATGGTAGACTAAATATATTCACCTCCATTCATTCATCAAATCCCATTTAAATTATAAAAGGCATGAGACTAGTACAAAGAAATAAACAGAAGAGGATAGCAAAAAAGAGATTTTGATCAAATTTTAGAAGATGGAAAGGAGATGAGCAAATTGATATGTCACAGGCTACTAGGGAAACCTAAGTGTGCAGTGGGGAGAAGATAGGCTAAGCAGCAAGTTTATTTGTATCAAAAGCCACAGAAAGAATAAGAGAATGAGAATCAGGAATTCGAAGTTCCAGGTTCCTCTGAAGCTAAAACAGAAGGACTGATTAAAAGAAAGAAACATTTAGTCTGCCTAGATACTGTCTATAAAAATAGTCAAATTATCCCTCTAGTAAACTAGAGGTTTTCTATTTGGGTTTTTTGAACTTAAAGAACCCCTAAACTAAGCGCTACCAAGGAAAGCTGAAGAAAAAGCTACAATATTTAAAGCAGGAAGATTAAGGAAAAGTCTATACTGACTAAGACTCGAACCCCATTCTAATACCATATCCTTACCCAAAGCAACCAAGGCTCCTCAGGAACTGGGGCAGGAAATATGTATGATGAACCTAGAAAATCATGAGCCTAAAGGTAATGAAGTGCTTTGGGGGAGGGGGGGGAGTCCACAGGGACATGTCAAAAAGAAAAGGGAACAAGCTTGAAGGGACTTCCCTTAGCCAAATATAGAACAATGTGATCATCAAAATACACAAGTACAGAAATGGATTATAATCCACTGAATAAATGAGGAATAATGAGCCCATTCTGTTAACGAATTGGACAAAAAGGGCTGGTTTTTTGTGTTTTGCTTTTTTACAATAGAATGCTGATAAATGAAGGAGTTTGTAGAGCTGAAAAACCACCATTTTACCAATCACAGAAAAGATTGGGTGGGGAAGGCACCACAAATAGTTGCAAAATCAAAAGGCCCCCTTCCCTCACCTCCAGACTTCTAACCAGTTGCCTCCTCTATTGTTTTCTTTTTTTTTTACACTTCTTAAAAATATTTTTTTCCATTACCATTTAGTCCCCTAATACCACCCTCCCTCCAGCAATCACCACACTGTTGTCCATGTCCATGTCCTTTTTCCTTATTGTTCAATCCCTCAAGCCCCGTATCACCCCCACTAGCTGTCATCTGTTCTCCATCTATGAGTCTGTCTGTTTTGCTTGTTAGTTCAGTTTGTTCATTCGATTCCACATATGAGTGAAATCAGCCCCCTCTATTATTTTCTCTTGAAAGCCTACAATGCATCTCAACATATCTAAAACTGATCACATGATTTGTCTTGTTCCCCAAACTTCTCCTCTCTCAGGATTCCAAATTTCTGTAAATGGTAACTACCAATTGTTTAGACTTGAAATTATCTGACTCCTCATTTTTCACACCCCGTAAGTTAGGGAACCACTGTGCTAATGGAAATCCTTCCACCTTGAAACAGCAGGAGGCAATTACTATTTCTCTTGTGATAAGAATCAGAGGCATAACACAAGACAAAAACACATACATGAAAAGGTTAAATATATAGTATAAGATAATATTTAGTTAGGCTATAAGGAGATCACTGTGACAACAAAGGAAGTAACAAGTAAAATGACTAACACAATGCTTAGCATATAATAGTTACCCAGCCCATTAAGAAAAAAAAATCTTATAGTTAAGACAAAAAGATGAAGCGTGATTCATTGAAAAGCTGTGGCCTAGGTTGGACCCAGAGGAAAGACAGGCATTTGATAGTGGAGGAGGGGAAAGACAGTCTATTCTAAATAATGGAAAATTCAATGAGCAATGTTAGCAAAGAATATCAAGGTGCCAGCTAAGACAAGCAGCCAGGGTGGTATAGGGATGTTTATCCATTCTCCCCACAACTACTCAATCTGAGACAATCACTATACTTAACAGTCTCCCAAAGTCTGAACCTTTTACATCCACTGTCAATTCAGACTGCTAGCACCGACAGCACAACTAATAGCAATTTCTCTGCCTTTATGTAGGACGACTCCACTCATTTAAATGTTGGATCAACTATCAAAGTCCTGAGAGCAAGCTGTTAAGAAAATGAGATGGAATAAACCACCACTAATATCCATTCTTTACATGAGCACAGCTACTTTTCTTGCTTTGAAAGAATGGTTCTTCACTTTAGCATGCATCAACATCACTTGAGGGTTTGTTAAGACAGAATGTTGAACTTCATTACCCGGAGTTTATGATTCATTACGACTGGGGTGGGGCCCGAGAATTTGCATTTCTAACAAGTTCACAGCTGATATCACTATGCTACTTGGCCTGCAGATCATACTTTGAGGATAATGTCCTCTGCCAAATCTTCCTCTTTCTTATTTAGTACTTTCTTGTTTTGATGGGGCACATTTTACAGAAGTAAGGTTTGTAGAATGTTTGTGTTTTTTACTGTTTATTATAGGAATTTTGAAACACATGCAAAAATAAAAAATAGGAAAATGAACGCCACATATTACTATTCAGCTTTGACAGCTATTAATTCATGGGCACTCTTGTTTTATCTATAACCCCCCCAAGCCCCCCCCCAACACATCTTCCCAAGTGGATTATTTTTAAAAAATTTTATTTATTGATTTTAGAGAGAGAAGGAAAGAGAAAAACTTCGGTTTGTTGTTCCACTTATTTTATGCATTCACTGGGTGCTTCTTGTATGTGCCCTGACCAGGGATCGAACCTGCAACCTTGGCCTATCAGGACAACACTCTAACTGACTGAGCTACCTGGCCAGTGCTCCAAGTAGATTATTTTGAAGCAGATTCAAAACATATCACTTCATCTGTAGGTATCTGAGTATGTATCTGTAAAATAAGATACTTTTGAAAACCACAAGGAGTAATTTTTTTAAAGACCTTAGTAGTTTAAATTGCTTTTATGTGCCTTAAAACTTGCACAGTGGTTTGACTAGATAAAGAATTCAGTGTTGAAAATAATTCTTCAGAAAAATGAAGGCTTAGCCCATGGTGTTTTAGCTTCCAGTGTTGTTCTTTAGAAATCCACAGTCATTTTGGAATCCTTATCCTTTGTTGTGATTAGTTTTTCCCTCTGGAAGCATCCAGAATCATCTGTCCTTCCATCTGTCTGACTCACCATAATGATGTGTCCTGAATATGGGTCTTTTTTCATCTACCATGCTAGACCTTTCTTGGCTCTTTCAAAGTGAAAACTCATGTCCTTTATTTCTATGAATTTTTCTTGTATTCTTTCATTGAAGATTTCTTTCTTCTCTGATCTCTCTTCCTGATGCTCCTGCTCTTGGGATGGGATGGGGTAAAGTGAGGTCTCAGTATCCAGTTTGCGTACTTCTCTTAATCTCCTTCTATTCAATATGATACCTTACTTTCAAGTGTTTCTAGTCCCTGCTGCCCAACTCGCTAGACTAGAGACCACTATTTTATCTTCTCTATAGAATAAACCTCCCATCTTTTGCCAGGTTAGGGATGGGTCAATCACCCAACAGCCGGAGTGGGAGGAAGAAAAATCTAGGGATCCAACTGCTTCTTTAACTGATATTCAATGCATCCTCCTTATTTTAAACAACTTCCACCCCCAAAATTCTTATTTCAAGAGACACCTTGTACTGCTAAAGAATTATATGATCGTTAGGTAAATTTAGTTCTAAGCTTCTGAAACTGATTGCTTAGGATCTGAGTTTTTCAGGTCTACTAACTCAGTACTTGTCCATATTTTTTTCCAGCTTCTAAAATGGTACCTTCTATTGTCTCCTCACCTGTTCTCCCTTTTTTTCGTTAAATTTTTTTTTAACTTCTTTACTATTCTTTTCATGGATAAGAAGATTAAAATAGATTCATCTTTACTACTCAGGTAATTTCTTAATTTTTTATAGCCAAAAGAAACCACTTGAATTTTTTCACAACAGAAGAAAACTCACTTTCTAAAACTGGGTTTACATGTAAGTTTCCAGGAATCATTACCCAACCCTGTTTCCTACCCTCAAGACATTAGCACTTTAGAGATCACCTTAATTTCTGGATGAGCTTCAACCTGTCATTGTTTCTTGGTCTCTTATAATCAATTTATTAAGTGATCTTTTCAAAGTGATGAACCCTCACTAGTGACAAATTATAATTATAAAATAAATTATTGTTGGATAACATAAAGTCTAACTTGGGGACAAAGAGAATATCTCATTCTCTGTCAGCCATGATTTTCTTCCTTCAGTGAAGCAAAGAGACTTCACAGCTCTCACTCCAATGAAGAAGCTCAACAGCAATACCAACTTCCCTGAATTCACTACACGATAAGTTGTTAGGAGGTAATTTAAAGTCTAAGTCTTTGTTGCTTTAATTAAACAAGTGTGTGTCACGGTAAACCCAAACTAAAGAAATTATAATAGAAAAAACCCCCTGAGAAATGTTGCATCTTATACAAATAACCGATAATAGTGTTGGTATGTTTGTAAACTATCCTAGAAGATAAAAAGCCTTCGAGGGCTCCTAAGAATTCGGAGCAAAAAGTCAGCAAAATATACATTCAAATATGTTTTTCTGATTGTGAGTGACAAAAATCAACCTGTCAGGTTGGCAGAAAATACTTGCCAAACATGTCTAATTATAAAAACACAAGTCTGATAATAATCATGGTATCTAGAATATATGAAGAACTTTAATAATTTAATATTTAAAAAAAAAAACAGAAGTAAAAGATTTGAACAGATATATCACCAAAGAGATACAAAGAGCAAGCAGCTGAAAAGATGTGAAACATCATTAGGAAAATGCAAGTAGAGACCACAATGAAGTATCACTATATACCTGCTAGAATGGTTAAGGTAGAAAGAAAGGAAAGAAAGGAAAGAAAGGAAAGAAAGGAAAGAAAGGAAGAAAGGAAGAAAGGAAGAAAGGAAGAAAGGAAGAAAGAAAGAAAGAAAGAAAGAAAAGGCAAGTGCTGACAAAAATGTTGATCAACTAGAATTCTCATTGTTGGCGGGCTTACAAAGTGGCACTGCCACTTTGGAAAACAGTTTTGGCAGTTTCTTATAAAGTTAAACGCACATTTACTGTACAACCCAGGGATCCCATTCCAGGTATCTACCCAAGAAAAAATAAAAACCTATCTTTACACAAAGGCCTATATGTGAACGTTCTTAGCAGTCTTACTTATGGTAGTCCAAAATGGGATACGAATACCTATGCATTAAGTGGCAAATGGATAAACGAACTGTGGTACTTATAATCAGTGGAATAGTACTCAATAATAAAAAGGAACAAGCGGAGCATACAGCAACAACAGGGATGACTCTCAGAAACATTGCACTAGATGAAAAACCAAACACCAAGAGTTGCATACTATATGATTTCATTTATGTAACATTCTGGAAGAAGCAAAACTATGAAAAGAGTTGTTGCCAGAGGTAACTAACTACAATGGGGTAGGAGAGAACTTTCTGGAGTAATGGAAATTGTCTACATCCTGATTGTTGTAATGATTACATGACTGTATACATTTGTGAAAACAGTAACTATACTCTTTAAAAGGGTGAATTTGCTGGATATAAATTATAGCTCAATAAATCTGATTTTTTTAAAAAGCACAACAGCCTCTTAAAACTGAAACAAGGAAAAAACAGTCTGTCAGTAACTTATATTTAGAAAGCATATAAAAAGTTAAAGTGTGTGTGTGTGTGTGTGTGTGTATAGTAAAACAGAACCACTTGGTAGAAGGAACATGCCTAAAGAAATGCATGAGCATGTGTTCAAATATGACATGCCACATACCTGGTTCTAATAAATCACCTGCATTTTATCCCCTTTAATAAAAGGTTTTGCCGGTTTCTCCAATACTTTCTTTACATAAAACAGGCTTTCTTTCCAATACAAATACTTCACAAAATAAAATTAAAGAAATTTAGTGCCTACTATGTGCTAAGAACTGTGCAAATTCTTTTCTGTTATTTCGTTTAACACACACAATCACCCCATTCTTAGATCTCATCCCCCTATCTTTAACCAGTTAAGAAAGGTGAAGCTCAGAGAAATTTAGTTATGTCGAAAGGTAGCTCTAGCCATAAGAAGCAGAGCCAAGATCTAAACCCAGGTTTGACCTTAGAACTCCCGAATAAATACTTAAGCATTTTGGAAATTATGATAAAATACTAAATAAAAAACACTAAATAAAAACTGATGTATTTGAAGCTTAGAAGACCTTCAGAAAAACTGAAAGCAAGCCTCTTGTTAACTACTTCAAGCAGGCAAATCTTGAAAATTAGGTGTATTCCTTGCTTGAAGGAAACTTGAATGCTAAAATGCAGACCATATTTATTAGAGATTTAGCAGAAGGCATTAATAGTAAATCACAAATTTTAAAGAGCTGCTTTATAAATATTTAACAGCCATGTTCCTGCAAGTCTTATATAAAATAAATGCATCAATATGCATTTTTCCTAGGCTTACTGATACACGATTAAAAAAAAAATCATATGGGAATCAGGAGGCTTGGGTTCTAGTCTTAACTCTTTGATACTTTGTGTGTGCAACAGGTTTGTGTGCTCACAAAGCTATATACAATATGATAAAGCTCTAACCCTGTGTTATCTTAGCATGTGACTATTTGGGTACAATATATCCAAATATATTGGGTATTATTTGGGTAATTGGAGATGTAATTAGTTAGAATGTGGTCACATTGGAGTAGAACAGGCCCCTAATTCAATGACTGGTGTTCTTATAAAACGGAGAAATTTGGACACGTATACACAGATAAGGAGAGTGCTGTTTGAACATGAATGGAGAGACTGGAGTGATCCATCTACACCTACAAGCCACGGAACACCACATGCAACAAAAGGAACCAACCCTTTATCCAGACTGCTAGCCTCCAGAACTGTGAGACAACAAATTTATGTTCTTTAAATCACTCAGTTTGTGGTACTTTGTTATGGCAACTCTAGCAAATGAATACCTTTTGTAATTATATAATTTTGAGTAAATTATTTCAACATTCTGGGTCCTACATTTAAATTGGTACCCCTTTTTATATTTTCCTTCTCCCAAAACTTACCAAATATTTGAAATATTTCCTACTATATTAAAATTATTCAAGTTATATTATTAGAGTTATATTCAATTTATCTAAAGATGGAAGATAGTATTTCCAAATGAACTGCTAAGCAGATATCATTAGTTTCTCAAGGCATAAATGTTACTAGTATAAGATTCTAATTCATTTAGAAATTCATTGGCAAATGCTCCTCAAATAAGAATTATTTATCTAGTATCTTATCTAGTGCTTTTACTTGTTGCATATGCCTTTCTCTTTCCTTCAGTTCTTACTAATGGAGTTCAATATAGCAACATCGCACCCTTGATAAAAGGCCAATTGCTGGGATTTCTCATTATTCTGGAGTTCTTTATATAATAATTATTTATGGTACTCCTCATCTTTGGTGATATTCAATTTGCTGAACATCATTCTATAGCTTAACTTATTACTTTACAAGTACACATTCAAAAATTTTTTAGATCTACCCTGGCTGGGTGGCTTGGTTGGTTAGAACATCCTCTCATACACCATAGGTTGTAGGTTCCATCCCCAGTTGGGGTGCATACGGGGGCAATTGTCTATGTTTCTCATGTAGGTCTTTCTCTCTCTCTCTTTCTCTCTCTCCTCTCTCTCAAATAAATAAAAACATATCCTATGGTAAGGATTAAAAAAATAAAATAAAAGTCATTAAAAAATAACTTTTTAGATGTGACTGCTCTTTACTTGGTACTTTAAATTTTTAAAAAAATTTCTTATGGTTCTCTTCAATTTTGAACACTTTTCCACTTGCTTTTACAACTCTATTGGCTTCTTTTTTCAGGATCTTTCAACTACTTCTCTTCCAACGCTTACTTACCTAAAAGCATCTGGCTTTAGTTTTCTTTTTAATCAAGGAATAAACATTCTTACTGTCTTTCCATTTTTCTTCTGAGAATATGAAATTGGTGAATAAATTTCTCTATAACCTACCTATGTTAAGAGTACTAGGAATTACATTCATCTGATAACTAAAAAGTTCTACAAGATATTAGGTATACGGTATCAAATACCTCAGGTGAGATTTGGGAATACAGAATTTAGGCATATCGGTTCTGAAGACAGTACTCCTTATTTCTACAAAACCAAAAACCTCTTCCTACATAATTCCCAACACAGTTTCTAATCTCAGTAACTACACATAAACCACTTATTTTAGTTTCACAAAAGTATCATTGGCAGTTTGAGGAATTGGTTGATGAAATATTAGCAATATAATTTTAAACATGGTACAAAAACAGAGAAAAGCCAACTGAAGACAGTCCAGAAACAATCTCATATACACACAGGAATATAAATTATGATAAAGATGATATTTCAAACCAGTAGGAAAAAGGTGAATTATTCGATTACTATTGAATAGTATTTAAATATACAGTCATTTGGAAAAAAGTAAAAAGCCAAATCTCCACATCACTCCTTACACTAACATAACTCCTACAGAATCAGAATTCAAATGTAAATTGTAGGTGAAGATACAGCTACATTTATTTAGAATAATAGCCTTGGAAGGGAAAACACCTATCTAACCATAACTAAATACACAGCGTCATAAAGGAAAAGGTCAGTAAGAGTATGTAAAATTTTTAAATTTCTGTAAGCCTTAAAAAGACTATAAAATAAGAAAAGAAGAAACAGACAAGTGACAACCTGGGATAAAAAATATTTGCAACAAATATGACAAATGGTTGATTATCATGATATAAAGAGCTTTTACGAATCAGCATGGAAAGAAAACTGAAAAGAGATGAACAAGCAACTGTAAGATGAAATAGAAATATAAAACAGTTATAAACATATGAAGTTACTAAATACTTCATGAATAAAAATACAATTTGAAATAATAAGATACCATTTTTAATCTAGCAATTTGACAAATATTTTAACATTTGTCAAAACCCAACTTCTTCAAATACTTGAGGATATGGAGAAATAGAAACACTCATACACTATTGTTGGGAATGAAAAATTGTACTTTTTTGAAAGAGCACTTGACAATAGCTATATAGAAATTTTTAAATACATGTTTGTACCAATAATGTTTATAGTAAAACAAAAGTAGACATTATCTAAGAACAGGGAAGGGACATATAAAATATGGTACTATTTGTATAAATGAAAATATAGGAATTAAACAAATAAATACTTACACACATACGGGCATACAAATTTTCTGGAAGGACAGAGCAGAAATTTAACTTTGGTTATTTCTTGAGTGCAGGACTAAGAGTAAAGAAGTATTTACTTTTTAAACCTTTTCATGTCATGGATTATATTTTTTACTGTGGGCATTTTATTTAAAAATAAAATTTCAAAAATAAAGAACAGTTTAAATACCCCATAAATCTTGCTTTTGATTGAAGAAATACAATAAACATATATTGAACATCCTACTGTATGGCAAGTTTTGTAGCAGGGACTTGGTCTTAATTAAGCAAATAACTATTAAACTATAATAATTGAGAAATTCAATTTTCTACAAACATTTATTCTACATACAGATAATTCATTTTTCACAAAGTGAAAATGTACTGTTTTTTCTTCTCACTCCCAATTCTTTCACATTAAGAATTATTTGTAGGTAACAAATAAATTCTCCCAAGAAATACCCTGTCCTTTGAAAGTATTTCACCCAATTTAATATCACAGAGCCAAAGAACATGATTTGAATATATTAAGAATGACTTAATTGTTAATCTAATTAAGACGGAGGTTAACAATGAATTAGGTTCTAACAAAAAAGGTGGGTTCAGACACTAGGTTCACCAACTAATACTGCATGTTAATGAATGGTTACAGTACAGTCACAATTCTTCAAGTCCAGATTTCTATATATATCAACTTCATAAGGGTGTCATCTGAGCAAATTCATCATTGATATTTATTTTTTGCCTTCAGAGATGAGTTGTTATATATAATAAGCTGTATTTAAGAAAAGCAAAAAGAAAAAAAGAAAAAAGAAAAAAATGCCTATTAACAGATATTAGTAATACATTTTTAAAATTTAACTCGAATACATATTCTACTTGTAAACTTCGTTCTGAGAAGTTCACTGAATCCAGTCATATTTTGTAATTTGCCTGAAATACGTAACAATGAACCTAAAGGCCCACAGGCAAAGGGCAGAGTGAAGGCTGAAGGAATTCAGAAACAAATAGTTGTGTTTCTCCCTACCACCAGTATCACTGTATCTAAGACTACCACTCAGAGTCTGCTGCCTTACTGACTTTTTTGCCTTCTCTACTACTATTTAGTCCAGTGAATACTTTCACCAGGTCTCTTCCTAATTGCTCCTTTCAAAGTTTTCAAGTTGTTTCACTTTCCTAGCCATTTCTTTGATTCTGTAACATAGTAAAAGTGCTGAAGGAGCATTTGAAATCTTGCTCCCTGACATACACATTCTTAGTTTGGCTCAAATAAACTCATAAAATTCTCTACAGGTTTGGATGTTTCTTACATTGACATTTACTTGGCATAGTCAGCAGGACTCCAAAGCAGCCCATCCAGGACTACACTGCCCAGTAAATCCGGACCCAGTGCTAGGTACAAGCAAGGGTCCTTTGTGTTTCACCAGCTCCTCACTTCACATCAGGTGAACTTGGGTGAGTTTCTTTCAGAATTGCGGACCTCCTTGCATTAAGTAGGAGGCCATGACTTTATTTGAGCTGTTCTTAGAAAATCCTCAAGGTGAGGTAAGAGTTGAGATAACCTAGGGACAGGGAAAAAAAAATGGGTGGCTGCTCTTAATTTGGCTTGTTAATTAGATTGCTTATTGAGTCTGAAGAAAATCTTTGGTGCTTAAATGAGACTGAACTCTTTAGCTTCAAAAGAAAGAAAATGTGCTTCCCTAACCCAAATAGCCAACAGGATGATGATAGTTGTTTCAGACCCCTGAATCTGGAGTGGCAGAGATGGGCATTGGGAGTTGTCTACGGTGGTGGCACAGCTGATTCCAGAGAAGACAGTGAGAGCCTCAGGGAGATGGCAGGGCTCTCTGGAATGGGTTCACCCCGAGAGGGGGGCCTGAGAGAGGGACTCATGCCTTGCCAAGTATCGTGGTTCTGGTGGCATCTTATAAGCTCTAGCCATCCCTTGCTTAGGTATTCTTAGATGACTAAGAATCTTTGCGGGGTTGCCTAAGGAAAATTTTCCTCTAGGGCAAAAAGCAGTCCTACAGGGATATCTACCGCATTTGACTTGTACAAAGACCTAAGGGCTGGTTTTCCTCTGAAGTTTGTTTGGACTCTACAGACCTCAAAATTAACATGAAAAATCATGTCTCTCAGGCTGATGACCCACATGACAGTCAGCCTCTCATTAAAACTGAGATGGCCAAAATGAAGATCCTTTGATACTTCCAAATTAATTTTGTGCACATAGTTGGAAAAAGTAGCTATAAAATTAGACAGAATATATAAGAAACCTATTTAATTGGTCTTTCAAAGCTTCAAAAAGAGGATTTAGATAAATAAGTCCACCTATGATGTTGCTGAGATGTCAACTCGATTCTTTGAGGTATTAAAAATGGCTGCCCTTATATTAAAAGTGGGGAGGTCAAAGGTCACTTAGAACTTCAGTTGTTAAGGACAGATAAATTGTAAGTGCCTTGAGGGCAAAATCTGGATTCAACTCTTTTTTTATAAACTAGTGAGTTTTTTCCTCCCCAAGGCTAAAAGGTCTCTGTTTGTCTATATGTGTCTCTCTCTATATATGTTGTATATATGAGATAATTTTCTACCTCTAAATGGTATTGTTAAAATTAATTTAAAAGCAAGCACTTATAAGTAATGGGTATTCTAAAATTGTCAGAAATACAGAAACTAACATAAATCTTTTTCAAGTTTACACGATCTAAAATCAATCCTTAGTAAATAAAAGCTAGCTTAAGTTTGTTGGTTTAGGGAACAGACATTGCCTTTATTTAAGACCATGTTAATAACTGACTTTATGTCTCCAAATTATGTTCCTGGTGTTTGTAAAGTGTCTTATTTTTGCCAGTAAAAGTCTATTTCTAGAGGTTATAAAATGTCTTCATAAATCTGCCAAGCTAAAGAATGATAACTGCTTCCTTACTAATTTTCATTAGAAATTAAAGTTTTAAGGGTTAAAATCCCAATATAGGTAGGAAAACTTCTAGGGTATAGTGTATGGGCAAACAATGGTTGTAAATTAAACAAACAGGGCTATAAAAAACCCAGGACAGCTGCTTGGTTCTTCCCTGCTCTCTGGTTCCCCATTTTTTTGGTTTTTGCATTTCTCCATGCATCATAGCACCTTTAAACTGAACTTAGACAAAGGAACTTAAGAGCTGACATTGAAAAGACATACTATTGCCAGGGTTTGATAGAGTCACTTCAAGAAAATGCTAAGTTGGTAACCCCTTCCTTTCATAGAGAGCTCCCAGGAGATAGAGAGTTTAAAGATCATTTGACTGCCACCAGAAGATTTTGTTTAATGAAGAGTGCATCAAATAAAAGACACTCTCCAACCTCATTGTATAGGACCTTACCAGGTACTTAACTGTGAACGGATATATCGCTCCTGTCTACAGGCATCAGACACACCTTGAGGACAAGACGCAGACAGCTATCCCAAGACATCAACAAGCCTTGTGTATCTACAGATTGATATTGAACTCAGCAACCATTTTGTTTATCTTTACCTGACTGCTAATGATACTGGTCATGATAATAGTTGTATTTATTCTTTTGGTTTCTCTATACAGTCCAACTGTTTATGATTACTGAACATGTATAACTGTTAATACTCTTCATGACTTCTGTAAATGTTATACTAGATACCAAATATAGAAAGATGTGACAGAAACTGGTATCATGATAGTTCACAGGACAAAAATGATCCAGAGTCTATTTTTCTCAATGAAGGCCATTAAGATCTTGAGACAGCACAGGAACTTGGGCCCAGGATCCCAAGGACAATGGAAAAGAAAAGCTGCAGAACTGGTATCACTTCTTCCCCTTGCCTGATACCAAGGACCCCAGGTAGCCAGAACAAACACCGATAAGCCAACCATAAGAATGCCTCCACCCCTCCGCACTCTGCTTGCTTCTCCAAACCCATGCGGAAAATTCCACAAGCCCACCTTTTTGCACAAGCCCACTTCATCCCCAGCTTATAAAAGCAGCCCACTGAGCCAGGCCCTGGAGCCAGTTCAGAGAACCTTATTTTCCCCTGTGCTGCCTCCCTTGTGCTTGAGCATAAGCTTAATAAAAATCTGTCTGGAAATATCTAGTTTTCTCTTGATTTCTATCTTGGATAACCCAATAATCCTAATGCAAGTAACAACCTGATGCCTTCCATTTACCTGCCCTTCCTTTTTGAGAAAACTTTGACCTCAGCTCAAATCCCATGGTTACAGTACTGCCCCAACCCCAACAGTCAACAACATGACCTTGATACTGAGACTTCCTAGGAATGAGCCTACCTAGCACTGTGAGACCACACTATCTGACCAAAAGGTTCGTCATCAATGCAGCCTTCAGATTAATTTATGACTAATGACTAAGAGGGAAACATGGATGAAAAAGGAGTTCTATGGAAAGTAACCTCACAGCGTGTTCTGATTATAAATTCCTAACTAGCAGGTCACAGTGGATAGGCATGCATTAGACATAAAACCTCTTTAGTTAAACGTTTATCTTTGTCTTAAGTAAGCCCTGTCCACTGTTTCTGTGCACCTAGGTTAACACAGCTTTGAAATAACCACCCTCAAGATGGCACATAATCTTGTTAACTAATCCTTGAGATCTTGCTCCCTGGTAATTATCAGTATGGCTCAAGTAAATTTTTATAAAAATTAAAATAAAAAAGTTCTGCATGCAAATATAACAGCAAAAAAACCTACAAAGAACAGATATTGTTTTTTCCTGAGGAGATGCAATGTAAATGTTTATTAAAAGTTTTCCTTTTCCCCAAATAAGCCACACGCTATTACCATTGTCCACAATTCAAGATAGGAAAACTATATTTAACTCTACATAAACTAGCATGGTACTCTAGGAATACTACTACTTAGTAAACAATAAAGATAAAATTTCATTCCTTCCTATTTTTGCATCAACCATCAACATATTATACAGTTACACCTCAGTACTCATCGGTTTCAGAGCTCATCAAACTCTGTACTCGTCACATTTTGATGAGAAAAAAATGTTTCAGCACTCGGCACATGCTCTAGTGAGGGACTGGTCACACACTAGTACTTGTATGAATCACGACACTGCGCCACAAGAGGAAATGCTACATCTTTGGGTACTCGTGGATTTCAGCACTCATCACGAGTTCCAGAGCGAATTAATGATGACAACTGAGGTACCACTGTATTTTCAAAGTGTAAAGCATTATAACTAACAAAAATGTAACAGTATGCAAAAAGAGAGAGGGGAGGAACCTAGGAAAGACATTTCAAGAAAGTACATTTCTATTAACTATTCTGTCTTCTAGCATAAATAATGTTCTATCCTAAGAGAAATGAAACCCCCAAATACTAATGCAATTTCAAAATACACTATAATGTACCACCTACCAGTCAAAATAAATACTGAGCCTTTAGGCTCAAATTATTTCTTTAAAATTTTCTCTAATAATGGAGAGTAGTAGTCTCATTCTCAACACTTCAAAATAATTCTTCTATAAGGTTTTCCATCTCAATAGTCAACTAAGCTTTTGTTTTCAAACTTGGAATATCCAAAAGAAGCAGGATGTATGAAAAATGATGGAAAAATAGTGTAAGATTTTTCTTAAACGTGTAACATAAACATACATAAGTCAGACTTATATAACACAGATCCAAACTGCTTTTTGCTTTTATAAGCATTAAAGTCTATCAGAATGTGAATCTCTTAAAATGTATCAGTACAATCTATGATTAAGTTTTAACATACCCATTTTTCAGATTTTAACTATAATTGCTACTTTAACTGACCTCCATTTAACTGACTGTCTTAACCAACACTTTTTTTTTTTGCCTTTTATTAAATATGCCATGGCATGCTGACCATTCTCAACCAGTATGCTATTTTTAGTATATCAGGCATTTCTGATCCCACTAGTTGAGATACATGTTTAATAAGTCAGTTAGTTGTTCCCAAACCTGTTTATGCCAATTTACTTGTACTTCTTACATAACTTAATTAAACATTATGTAAGTGTATGGAATACAAGTACAAAAAGAGATTTGTTTCTATGTAAACTAAGTTGAATGTAAGCTAAGTAGATTATTCAGTAATAGTGAGTCATTCTTTTAAAAGGTATTAAATGAGAAAAAGGTGAGACATCTGTAAAATATTAGGAAAAAAATCATAAAAACCCAGAAAGAATGTATATTTAAGTTTTCAAAAGTATCTTTAAAGCTTTTATTCTACTTTCGAGAAATGAAAACCAGAAACTGCGAATCATGCATTATAGATAGTTTATACAAGATCAACTTCTCTCAACTCCACAAAGAGATGGTGTTAGCTCTATATCAAAAACTTGGCAAATAAATAGATTTATATATTTTAAGTTAAAATTTTAAAATGTCAAGATATGTATTTTTTTATTTTCCTGTTTAATGTTTTCAATAACCTACAAATTTCAAGACATAAAACCTTATAACAACTTTTCTTCTGAAGGCCTTGTTTAAAGGCTTGCTATGCCAACTAGCTAAACATTACATGTCTATATAAAATAATAGTATGTACTAATAAACACTATAAAATAACTTTATGGAAATAAGCATTAGACTGTATACTCTACAAGGGCAAGGATCTTTATCTATTTTATTCACAGACATATACCAAGCACCTAGAATAGTTCCAAATGTATAGTGTATGCTCAATAAATACTTGTTAAATGGGGAACAGAAACTTACCGTGATGACAGCCTTGCTAAGACAGATGGATCCTCTGCAGCCATACTCTGTCTCATCTTCAGATTTATAGTAACTCAAAGTATTGTTTTTCAAAACTACCCAACGATCCTGCCACCCATGAATGTAGTTTGTCCACTGGGAGTAGGGGAGAGGCAAGGGAGAGGAAAACAGAAAATAACAACTTAGTATTTTAGAAATCCAAACTTTCTGAAATAGCAATCAATATAATTTAAGACCAAAATGTGACAAGTTCTACCATAGTTATAAACAGTAAAAATTATCATAAAAAGTGGAAAGTTGATATTTTCTAGATTAATAATTTTCAATAACTTTTACAAAATTATAAATAAAATAGAGAAATAAAATATAATATTTTCTTCTAACATCTGGAATAAAACAGAAGTAGATTTCAGTTTAAAATTCTGCTTTGTTCTGCACAGCAAAGGATTCCAACAAAACAAAAAGGCAACCAACTGAATGGTTAAGGTATTTGCAAATGATATTTCTAATAAAGGATTAATCTCTAAAATATATATAGAACTCATACAACTCAGCGACAACAAAATCAGATTAAAAAATGGATAGAGGATCTGAATAAATGGACATTTTTCCAAGGAACACATACAGACGACCAACAGGCATATAAAAAGATATTCAACAACACTAATAATCAAAACCACAATGAGATTTCACCTCATACCTGTTAGAACGGCTATTATCAAAAAGACAACAAATAAGTGTTGTAGAGGATGTGGAGAAAAGAGAACCCTCGTGCACTGTTGCTAAGATTATAAATTGGTGCAGCCATTATGGAAAACAGTATGGAGCTTCCTCAAAAAATTAAGAATAGAGCTACCATATGATCCAGCAATTCCTCTTCTGGGTATTTATCCAAAAATGAAAACACTAATTCAAAATGATGTACATACCACTATGTTCATTAAAGTATTATTTACAACAGCCAAGATACTGAAACTACCTAAGTGTCTACTGATGAAAGAATGGATAAAGATGTTGTGTGTGTTTGTGTGTAATACTACTCAGCAATAAAAAATGAAATATTGTCATATCAACAACATGGATAGCTCTTGGGGTTATTATGCTAAATGAAATAAGTCAGATGGAACAGAAAAGGGCAAATAACCCCTATGATTTCACTCATATGTGGAATATAAAACAAAAAAAGTAGCAAATGAACTAACAAAACAAAACAAAAACAAACTCACAGACACAGCGACAACAAATGACATAATAAAAAGAGACATAATGATTACCAAAAGGGAAGGGAGGCAGTGGGAGGGTGAAATGGAAAAAGGGGGTCAAATACACGGTAACAGATGGAAATTAAGACTTTTTTTGGTGTTGAGCATGCGAGAGTATACCGATATTGAAGTATAATATTGTACACTTGAAATTTATACAATGTTATTAATCAATGTGACCTCAATTAAAAAATTAATTAAAAAACGATGCTTTGTTCTTTGTGTGCTTTTATCTTCCCCCTCCTCACTACCTTCATGACACTTAAATTGTTTTAGTCCCTGCTACAATTAACATATTCAATAGAAAAGTAAGTTTGGTTATACATTATACAATCTCTTAATTCTCCCACACCAAGTACGGCATGAAACCTTCTAAATCAACAGAAGTATGAAGATAATCATGGCCAAAACTGTTCTTTTGCTGTAAGTCATTCCCTATGAAAATTTATGATGTTAATAACTACATCAAGGTAAAAATACTAGATCATTAATCTTTAGTAAGTCTGTATCAACTTCATTTTCTTCCACAGAACTCAACATTTCACATTTAGAATAGTTAATTCATTTTCCAAATTTCTCTGAAGATTTTTTAACCCCAAACTAATAATACAAACATGAAACTGGTTTTCCAAAAACATACCTGGATTATCTGTTCCCAGTACCTATAAAGTTTTCTGTTTTGCTAAACTTTTGCTACACACTGAAGATTACAATAAAGTTGCAATGGTAGAAATGTAACCTCTATGGGAATTCTTGATTTTGCATATTTTCATGTTCTGGGAGTTTAAATATAGACAATTCCAAAACTGTCTGCCAAAAACTAATTCAAATGCATTGTTAAACATATACATACTGCAACGGCTCAGGCTCTTTACCCACTGAGAAATCTTTACTTTCCTATTTCCTAATTCAGCATGTTTGAGATGGTTCAGGTCTTAAATCTTCTAAGCTCCATCATTACAATCTCTCCCTAAGAGCTCATCTATGCTGGCAATTAAACTCATTCTTTCCTAAGGGCTCCCTAATAGCCATTTCTTTATTTTCAACTCCCTGTGACTTACCACCACTTAGACAGCAAAGTGAAATAAAGATTCTGGTGCTGGTTGGTTAGAGCAGGGAGCTTGCCTGAGCTC